>QNGE01001502.1:0-135630 GCA_008508345.1 Paragonimus westermani | reverse complement strand
TAGTTAGGTCCCTTCCCGTCCCCTTCTTTTTCCTTCTCTCTTTCTATATAGGGTTTGCTGTTTCTTCATGGTTGTGTGGCAGTTAAGCATTAGTGTTAACCACTGATGTATTGCTGTCTATGATGATGATGATTGCTTACAATGAGGCAGGTTATCTTTGCCGTCGCTTCCATAATAGCGTGAATACGACAGGCAAGCAAGCAGGTTTTTGTACAAGAGCAGAATGTGCATACAGACAGTGGGTCTGTTCATGTGTTAGTCAACCTGAATGCTCGTTGGTCGTCCACGATCTTGTTGCAAACACACAGGAGGATAGGACTGAAGGGGAATATAGGCGTCCGAAAATAGGTTCGAAAGATTAATTCCAAATAAACTGATCACGAGGGAGATATCAGATTCCGGTGTGTGTTTGTGCGTGTGGTGTGTTACTCTTCGGATGCAATCAAAATTGTCTCACACAAGCAAGAACCGCGGTAGACAGAATGCGTAACTCAGGCACTGCAGAAGCTGTTCTGAAGTTTACAAGCGGTAAGTGTAATCCTTAAGATCTTAGATCTGCAAGGGCACAACCAAACAGAACGAAACTTGAGTCCAAAGGTGAGTTACACTGACACGCATTCAAAAGTACTACTGTGATGCGTGACCATGTAGGAGAAGCTGTTATTCCAATGTGATATCTCGACGTGTTGACCAATTATGGTCGGAGTCCGCAGATGGATTGCAGACAACATTAACAACCGAAAAAGTCGTTACTCAATGAAATCTGACAAACGGACGAGCAATGACAACAAAAGTTCATGACAGGAAGCGTCGTCCGAAAAGATAGACGTGCCAATGACGTCACTATGGATTGGAATTCCGATTCATAAACACGACATCGTTGGTAACGTGGGACCGTGCGAACTGGACAGCAAAGAACTTGCTTAATTGAACGACTTTCTTTTACATTGTAATGGATGAGAGCCACTGCAGGTAACGGAAAATTCGCCGACTTGAGCCTTGTCTAGTTTATGTTTTTGCTTTCTGTGTCCAAATCGGGCGAAGTCAGCTAAGGTGAAGTGTTGGTTTGTAGAGATCAGTAACGTAAACGGTTTGCGTAATACTACTGATTTTCATGATTTGCGTTTGCAGCCAGAGATATCCAGCAGACTGAGTTGAATCTCTTCCCTTCAGATAACCGGAAAGGTGACAATATACATGTTAATTCTTCAAGGCACTGCTCGGCTGTCACTGTGGTATGTCATCTTGTACGCGCTCATATCTGTAGTTGTACAGATCCTGTTGGTTCGATTGAAGGGTTGACTGAAGACCTCAGTGCGTTATGCCTGTTCAGTCGTTTGCATTAAGTTTCTGTTAGGTAGTATTTTTTGAGGCGATGACACCGGTCCGCTCTACGCGGTTACCAATAGGCCATTTCATTTGATCAAATTTGCATCACGAGCGGGCAAGAGGGCTAATTTATGTCATCAGTGGTATATATACACAGGCCTATGCTGCCATTTCTCCTGATTTGCGAACGCCAGTAGAATTGTTCCAAAATGATGGATTAATCTAGTAGACTATAAACAACAAAATTTGCCACACTTCTAAGCCCCCGTTGGTGATTTCAACCTAGTGTGATTTCCCTGAAAACAAAGTCGATTGCAATCAGCAAAGCTCTGTGTCACACATTTTCCTAACTCTGTCTAACTCGCCAACTGACTACTTTCAACAAACTTAACAATGGCACAACCAAGAGGCTATTTTTGACTGCTCGAAGTAATGGAAGGTTTTCATGAGTTTTCATGAAATTTCTGTTAATATAATTCCGGTACTTACTCTAGGTCGGTCGTTTTTTTCGTTTGCTTTGTTAATGACTATCGTTTAACCTGTCAGTCCGTTTAAAACATGCACACACTGTCGAACAGTCGTTACGGTGAGCAGTCAGCAAAACAACCAACTGTTGGATGCCTTGAAAAGTTTACCCAAGTTATCGGAAAGACGATGTTGATGAACAATTGTTTTCGTTAATTCTTCACCGGAGCAATACATTTATGTACGTTCAACAAAATTATGACCGCATTGAGAGAGCTAAAGGAGGTGAAACAAAACAGTATAGTTGGGTACAAAATTATAAATAACAGGAACAAACCACCACAACAGCGGGTCACCGGTGATGGGGTTGAGTGATTTAAAAATCCATACAAAGAAAGTGGTGTTGAAGATTGGTTATGAGCAAAACTCAGTGATACGGCCTTTGGTGTTTGCAACTGCGGTGCACGTACGAACATTTCGACATCAAAGAACCAGGTGACCTGATCGAAAAGTAATCGATTCTGTGGTAACCAGCTTTTGTTGACCGGTCAGCTTGGAGTGGTTGGGCGGAATTGTCTAAGATACGCGAAAGGCTTGTTTAGGGTCACCAAGGTGGTCCATGTTGGAAAGACGTGCGACTACAGCGCTGTTGAATGGTTTACCAAACGCATCTCTCATTGAGCACTGATGAACACTAGTTATTCTTCAGTTCTTGGTGAGAAAATTAGCTTTTAAACCAGATAAGTAGGTCATGGGATTTTAACTATTTATTAACAATGCTATAAAACTCGTGTCTTAAATCTATAGATGGATTTAGCCTCACGTAAACTGGGAAATTTGTCACTCTTTGAAGTCCAAACTAATCACTTTGCCATGACTTGATTTCTGTGGATACGATTATGTCGACCAAACCTCATCCGATCCCTTTATAAGCTAAGTGATTTAAGCCTAGTGTAATTCAGTTGATCTGCTTGTATATGTGCAGTCGATTGGGTCCAAATGCACACTGTAACCCGATTTGCCATCACGTAAGGATGAACATATAATTATTTTTTTGGAAGTAACATGATAGTTTTTGCATGGCAATTCATTTAGAATTCGGTATGTCATATCTTCACACAGGCTTTAATGATATCATTGTGGTTCCCCAAAAGAATCAAACTATGATACCACTTTGTAAGCGCATATTGTAGCATCGTCAACAATCATTCAGTGCTTGGTCATTGTGAATACCCACTAACAAACCAAAACTACAACTACATGTCTACTCGAGGGTATACGTATTGTTGTTTCCGGGTGTACAATGAAATGCGATGGTGCGAATTACAAACACTTTGTTTTCCTTCAGTTTTAGAAACAGAACTGATGTAGGATACAACCACTGAATCCGTGTATGAGAACTTAAACAAATATACTGGCTGGTTTCATTAATACCTTTGAACGGGTGTTCTAAATATAGGATTGTACGTCCATTTTTCTCTTACGAGTACATAATTCGCAGTTAACTTAATTGGAAACGGTAAGATTACTTGGATTTAGGAGTACGTATATTTTCTGTATAATGTTACTCTCCAAAGTGACAATTCGTCTTGTGTGCGGACTTATGTTAGAATCCTCACTTTCTCCCGATTTCGCGGATCTAATGACTCACAGTTCTTTGTCTTTTCTACCATCTGGCTTTATGATTTGCATGGTGTTTGTTCAATCGTTACTATTAAACTTCACTTACTTACTTTATCCTGTATCGACTACAATTTTGTTTACTAGTACACTTGGTAGTATTATGCAACTGCTTTGTTGGAGTATTTGTCAAGCCAGATTTTTTACATTCTGATCTAAATCCGGACTCGGGGCTGAGCCGTTTCATAGTACGATCAGCACGGATGACCTATGAGCAATAACTTCCTAGCCGTGAACTGAGACTAGTAATGTACAGTGACATGATTAACATCACTGGTTTCCTTGGCTTGAAGTTGCAGCGAACGCAGTCGTAATTATACCGGACGTCTGAGGCTAGCAACTCATAAAAGCCGTTAACACAAAACGGTCCGATGCGCTGAGAACGACCAAATCAGCTCTGTTTTGTATCAAACCTCAATTTGTTAAACAAACCCTCTTCCCTTTTTAAACAGGTGTGCGCAAGTGGTTCCTGATTCTTCTCTCATAATTAGCTTGTTAGATTAATTTCATGTTTTTACAAAAAATGCATCTCACTTGTTTTCCGCTTTCTTCAGAGACTAGATTGATGAATCTTGTTCCATCTGAAAGATATGTCTTTGTAGCAGTTATTCTAACAGGCCAGTCATGGTTTTATCGATACCGTGTTGCGGCAACCATTACTCGCATGCCTCATGACTGTTGGGCATAGCGATGTTGTTGGTAGCCCTAGTTGATACGTTCGATCATCTAGTAACACGCGCTTATTTTTATAGCTGAGTTCTCAATACTCATTAATCTGAATGTGTGAAAAATTGGACCTACATTCTACCACGTCAGTCGGTTAAACAGTCTACACTAGGAGTTACGTAAGGCCTCAAGTTATGCTTGAGTTTTTCCACGCCCTTAGATTAGCACCGGTGTATACGGGTAGAACAACATACGATGCAGTGCAGACGACGAACTAGGAGACCGGGCCGTTGGCTGCTTTGATGGGCCAGTCAGGATTCGAATCGCAACAACAGTTGTACAGTTATGTACATACTCATACTTGTTTGAACTTTTGCAGATGAACTACGGTCCACTAGCAGAGATGCCATGAATTAGTTGAAAATTCACGAAGACTAAAAAGAATGTATTCGACTGCATTGTTAGGTTGGTGCTTGTAGAATTATGTTGGAATCAGATTTGGAAAATCGGTTTACGGCACCCCGTACATCGTAGACAGAGAACGGCAATGTGCCGGTATACTAAAAACGATTACCGTAGTACAACATGTGGCGATGGACCGAACCTCAAGCATTCCGGAGCCTTTTGGGCGTGTGCACATCTGCAAACAGACAATTGACAGATCCATACTATCTCGTGGGCAGTGAAGACGGTGTTTTGTTTAAACGTTGATCTATGGTGCCCAAGGCATCGATGAAACTACAACTGCAGTAAAGGTGAGATAGCGACACTATTCGGATGTGGATTTAAAGCTACTCGCTTTGACAATCAAGCAGTCCACCAATGGGTTGCTATTCTATACCCAGAAAATATAAGATGGGTGAGCAAACTTAAACATACAAAAACAGTAGGGTAATTTCACATGTTTTCACTTCGGCAAACTTTACCACATCCTTCCGAATGTATAAAACAGACCATAATGAATCTTATTCACCGATTACTATCCCAAGGTCACTGGAGAAGTGAACATAAATGTAACGTTATCTGAATTCGATGTGGGGAGTATTCTGATGTTCCTGTCGAGTATCATTAATAGCCCAGCATAAGACTACCCCTTTCAATGAAGTGATCGTGGATAATCCTGTCGGAATTCTGACAACCTTTTACCAGCTGTTACAGATTATGCACTGGGTACTGGAAGGATACATTGTTTAGTGTTTATATTCGTTTTAAATACAATTAAAATTCTTTTGGACATTCCGATTCTTTGTCTGTCTTTGTCTCAACAGAGATATGACAATCCTTCTAGGAAATGTCTGACATTTGTTTCACAAACAGCTGCTTGCAAATACTGTCAAAAGTTACCATTGTGTAATTTTGTGACTGTTACCTCACAACTCTCTCCTTATTTTGAACTGTCTCTAAGTGTTTTTCGCCTTTGTTGAAAATTTTTTTGCAAAACTAACTGCTATCTTGTTCGTCTAGCTCTGTTTGTAGTGCAAAACGCCTGTTGTAACTTGAGTTCCTAACCCCCTGTGTTAAGTAGTATGTAGTATCAGGATTACCATACGTCAATAAACATTAGCGGGTTTCAAGTTAGAATATTTAAACTCCGGTTTCTTAACAAGAAATTCAAACAGAAAACTTGTTATGCTCCTCTGTAATTTTGTGTTTCTAAACACTGTTTAGAATAGTTTAAGAACTACCCATTTGACAGCTACTTGAGACTGGTCATGGACAAAGCATGACATGAACTGATTTCAACTGTTTCCGTGCCCAAATCTGACAAGCCCTTCAAACCGACGTGCCTTTTGGCTTCGATATTTCCTGACCAACTGTTGTGTTCAATCAGTGGATAAAAGCTGTGATGCGTATTGTGGAAAGTTGAGAGAAATGAGCCAAAAATCAATTATCAAAGTAAACGCTGGCTTGCTTCCCGCAGTAGCTAACTCGTCTACTGATTATACCGTTCAACCGTTGGTTTTCTGCCGATTGCCAACCTTGCTTAATTGTTTATAATGCGCACTCAGAGTGTGTCATCCCTGTTCCCTTGTATATTTCACGTGTGCACAATTTTCACTTAAGACCCGTGCGTTATCTACATCTATTCCATGCAGATAAGGTACGTAGGTGCAACCGAAGAAACAGGGATCCGTTTAATTGAAAATGTAGGTGTGTTTCCTAAGTATAACAAATCTAACACTGAGAGTGGAATTCTGTTGAAACAGAGTAACGAACGATGTGGTTGGTGTGATTGGACTTTGTTTATCTACCTTACACAAGCCGTAAATTCATTTCCGAGGAAGTTTAGGTTCTTCGAGATGCTGTTTGGACAGTAAGAAGCTCAACTTGCTCAGTTAAAGTACCGAGGCGTTATCTCCTTCAGGTGAATTAAAACTCATTAAGGGGTAGTGAAAAGCAGTTGTGAGCTCTGTCGTGACACAAATGTATATCATACACACAACTAAATGAACTTTAGTCACTCTACCAGTGCCATGGTAGTTGGTGGTCACATTGCAAGAAAAAAGACAATACCGGCTCGATTAGTATCTCGTTGTACCAAGTATCACATAGTTGCTATTTATTGGCCGGTAACTTCGTGGTGTATACCGCATAGTTGGTAATCATCTAACCTTCATAGTAAATTTGTTGCGAATTCTACTGAAATTATATAACTCACAAAAAATTCAATCATAAAACGTACTAGATATAACCCCAGAAATTTGTCGTGATCGTTTTTGTTTTGACCACGACTGAAGTGTTATTACAATAAACTTACGAGATGTTTTAGGAATTCCTTTCGAGTGATAACTCTGAACATTAACTGTCCGACAGACAATTACAACAACAACACAACTGAACCGAGCACAGCAAGCCCGCTTATGCTAACAGAGAAAACAGTATGGTTACATACTTCGGTTAATTACTTACCAGCTGAACCTTTTTATTGAGAAATGAAGTTAACCGACAACATCCTGGTGTCTACCCACTGATGTTTTGAACAAGAATTCTCCAAAAAGATGTTGTTTTCCTACTGTGGTGTACCAGAAAGTAAACCATTGCTGATCATTCTTGTTTAGTCTAGAACATAACCCGTTGTGTAGCACTCCCTGCACTCCTGTCGTATCAGGTGAAGCATTTGCAACCGGACAAAAATGTCATCGATTTTTGTACACACGCGAATAACTTGAGCTTTGTAAGTCAATTTTGCCAAACTTGACAGTAATTTTCCCCGAAAAATTTGGCAGTAATCCAGAGGTAACAACATTGGACTGCTAACTACATTGTGGAGTTCGAGCCAGGCGACTGTGCCTGAAAACCGCCAGGAAATGTTCCCAAAAACCCGAGCAATTAGAAAATATCCAACAAAGTTGGAGAAAAAGTATTCCAAACAGAGAATGCATGCAGAAATCCGGAGGCCGGGCGTTCAGATATGAGAATTTGGCCCTGGCCGATATGAAATGGTCAACGCGGTTACTTCATTGGAAGGGGGTTGGGGTTCACCTTCTAGTCTTGTTGACAGTGTGCAATATCGATGATCACTAACAACAGCAAAACTTGAATTTAACTATCAGGTTTGAGAAAATCTGTGAATGCAAAAGCTTCAGTCAGCAATGACTGATAAGTAGCTCAACTATTCCACAAAAGACCTGCGGTAGCTTGTCATTCACCTGCCTCTCTTTGATCATCGGCTGGTTGGTATATTGTTCAACTGGGAATGCGTACATGTGGTTGTTTGTGTCGTCGTTTTACGTTCACATTCACCCAATTATGTGGCTAATCTACTGTGTTCTTTTTGGTCAGTCCTGACTGCCTTTGTCCTTCTTTGTTCGTGTGAAATGTCATTGGGCCGTTACAATGTGTGACTGTAGCATGAATGTAGCTAAAACTCGTTGACTACGTTCTACACCGAAGACGCAAGGTACTAGATTGGCCAAACGAGAGAACGGACAAAATGACTCGTTAATTTGCACAGCTCATCAATTCAAATGTAACTAGCTTAAAATTAACGTTCGAATGAGTTGCAGCGGTAAACACTGTGAGTTCCACAACTGGATATAGCCAGTCTGGTGACCCTTACCATGGTCTGTTGAACCAGCCAGCATCCATGGACATTCCTATTAACCCTGACGTTGCTCACTCAGTTATCCCTACAAGTGTTTTTCTGCTAATGTACTCATTCGTTCATTTAATTTATAAATAACATAAGCTTGACCAGAAGTTACTGTGGTCCAGGCCTCTACTAACCGAGACGGTTAAACAGTATGATCCGCAAAGAAAAAATGTGTCGAAAGGAGTAGAAGTGGATAATATAAGGCTGAATACAAGAACTAGAAATGGTATGAATGCAGGTACACCATTGTCATCTCGGGTAACTTTTGAATGTCGATGAGAGTCCCAGGCACGCAGGCAACATCTACTCACTTTACTCAAGGGAACAGTGAGATCCTTTATACTTTAGGATGGTGTCATTGCTTGATCACCGCATGGCTTTACCCAACTGCTGAGGATCTCAGGATATAACGCCCGGTGTAGAAATTGCCCAGCTGGTGTGCGGTCACTTGATCCAACCATCGCAGCCTGTACAACAGGGCTAGTTGACCAGCTGGTCGTGCATCCCGAGCTTTCCAAAACAAGCTCCGGTGAACAGCCACATTGCTCACAGGATTATTCCATTTGATGTGGATCGATCGGTAGACATCTTCGTTGCCACCAGGCCACAGTTACGAACCACAGAAAAAACTGAACGTATATAAGCGTTATATATACCTCTTTACACCGAAATCTGGGCGTCTTTTACTCGTCTCAGATGACACAGGTTGGCAAAGGAAACTCATGCTTTTGCTGTCGTTGCTGATACTTTACCAGCAATATCACTCAATGACGACAGAATATCACCTAAGTATGTGGAACTGTTCACAGTCTAAAGTGCACTGAAGAAGGCAGGAGTGGGAATGTCCCGATCTTGATGAAACACTGCATTTTGAATGTGCGGAGCGACTTTGATACAAACCAGCCCGGTCATTCACCTTGTTCAACACGGTTCGTATATCGTTGGTAGAAAGAGTAATCAAAACATCGTCTTCTGTATACACCATGTCGGCCCGCTTAGCGGTAAAAGAAACTCAACACCAAGCTTACAGGTTTCCTCAGACGCAACTTCCAATATGACATTGACGACAAAATTGAACTGGAAAGGAGAGATTGGATACCTTTGACAAACACCACTATGAATAGTATAAAGGCTCCTATTTGGTCAACAAACCCAGAACACACCAAACCTATGTATCAGATAATTTGCCATCGGGTCAATACAATTCTACTATTACTAACATCATTACTGTATATAAATGACCCAAATCGATTACATTTTGTGTGTAATGATAAGTGTGTGATTGTTGTAACTTTGACCAGTCAGATATATTTTCTTTGCACTATCCTTCGTTAGTAAATCGATGCGATAACCGATTATCAAAAACACGTGTTCGTTAGAAGTGACTGCAGCCTTCTCCGACAGCGTTTCTAAGGCCTTCAGTATGGCTGCAGCTAGAAAAAAGTAATCTACTTTTATCAGTTATTGTTGCTACTTCTCAGACAAGCGATTTATGCGTACAATCTCAACCAACCTCCAAATTAACTGATACATATGTGTTAGTAATATGGTCGGCTTTATCAGAAAAGTTGACGACTGATTTTGATGCGTATATTGTTCAATTCAAAAAAAGGTTCTGACATATGAGATAATTGTGTCGACAGGACTACTAAGATAAAATAGAAACGCTTGCTTCTTTGACTGTTGGACGAGTTGTTCTCACGTTTTCAGTGTGATTGAGATCTAACAGACTCAATGGCTATGACAGGGCGAAACACTGTATCTCAATCCAAATCGTTCAGGTGACTTAGTACAAAGGAGCATGAAGTCATCATTCTGTATCTACTCTTTACACGCTGTTGCGTTGTCCATACGGAGGCTGAAAATTGTTTAAGCACGGGTAGCATTGGTTCAGTGGCTGATCGCTTGCCTTCTGTTATCTGATAAATAACCATTTTTCACTGTTGTCTTTTTTGCCTGTTTATTTTCAAGAGTGATTTTAACCTTCATGCCTTCAAAATCGTCCGATTCAAGTCCATAGGACCTTCTGTCTACTCTCCACGCATTCGGAACTCCGCTGTTGAGTTGTTTCCATTTTTTCGCCTCATTTGCACTTCAGAACTGATCAGCCTGATCCTGAGCGATGGTCAGTCTTTCATGCGCAGATACTAACAGCCAGGTTGTATCTCTAAGTTGCCCCACTTCTCTTACTTCTGTCGAGCGCGAACAATAATTATGTCGTCTGTATTCAGAAATTGACGTCGTGGTAACCCATAATACACTAACGGGGTTGAAGACTAAATGTCTGGTTTATCGGACATAAGACTTTTAGTTTTGATGCGCATCGAATTCCGAATCAACCCCAAAACACTGGATTGAAACATTGTTCCTATCAATAGACAGTAGTCCAGTGATCCTCAGCGAGTCAAGATAGGCAGGGCTGTTTGACAGGCTTGGCTTAGAAAAACAAGATTTAAACTACAATCTGATTAATTATTGTTGGTACTGACAGCACTAGTTATTCCGTCTCATTTTAGATCTGTATATTCCTGATGAGTAGTCGGGAATTTAGTTTATTCTCAAGTTGACCATCACTCACATTTGATTGCGGCCTTCACATTCAGATAGAATTTACAGCCAACCGCTTTTGAAAAGAAGCATTAGACTCGAGTTTCGCTCTCATTAGAGCTCGTCAGTAGTGCATATCCTTACCACGGCCGACATCAGAACTGCGACTACGCTTTCATGAGGCAACCGTGTTGACCACACACGTGTTGACCTCACATTAGGCACGACTGAATGATCAAATCTGAACGCTCGACCACTCTCGCTTGTGAGCAATGATCAGGCTGCCCGATCGTCTCGAGAGGAGACACAGTAACTGTCCTGTTAACTCTAATCGATAAGCCGGGCTTAGGACTTCCAAGACAGGTCGAAATCACGGATCTCACTAAACCTGCTAGGCGATATTTTGGATTACTGATAAGTAGTCGGGGATTTGGTTTAATTTCAGGTGGCAAGGATATGCACTACTGATGAACTCTAATGAGAGCAAAACTCGAGCCTAGTGCTTCATTTCGAAAGAGGCTGGCTAGAAAGTCTATCTGTATATTCATTGCACTGTTAAAATAGTTCTCACTTTTAATTTCCCTACAACCTCTGACAACAAATTGATTTCCAACGCATTCTGTTCATACTGGTCAGTACATCAGTACAAAGATGACTGCAGACTGTCTTCATTCCCGCTGAACACATCATAGAGCAGTGTGAATACGGGATCTCTAGTTGTCAGGCTACCTATCCACAAACAATGTGAGCAAGATTCAATGTGCGTAGTTGACAAAATAATTGACAAAGAAACCTTGAGGTTTTGCACTAGGCGTATACTTGCTCCTTCTCTACTCTCCCACATGGGTAAAAATATCTTTTCCATAGATACACTATAAGATACAATGAGTGATTAAAAGTCTGCTTCATCCAAAGATTACAGAAGCTTCAATTAGGTTTCTGTGGAAAACAAAACGTTTTGCCTCATCTACCTTCATGTTATCCTACAATCTTTTGGCGTAACACATAGAGGAGTAGAAAAACAATTCATGATGCGATGGGCTCGTCGTTGAAACCATCTTCGATGTGTCTAGATTACTTGTTCAATTCTGATAAGTTGTTCAATTAAGTGAAATCAGGTTGGTGAACTCCATCAGGGATAGTGATCCCTTACAACCTCTCGAGATGACTGGTTATTCTTTTCAAGTCAAGTCAACGACGTGCTTCGCGCACGCTTTGTACTTTATGCTGTCTCATATCCTTAGCAAACTGAAGACAAGTTACTAAGTATGTCAGAGTCGCAAATTATTAGCAATAGGCATTGATCTATCGAGAAGTTATGGGGTCACAATCGATCTTATTGGAAAAGAACTGTGCCAGTTCAATTCTGTCGTTAACTCAAGAATACGAAGGCTGGAGTTGTGTAGAAGTCGAACAAACTAACAGACGAAAAGAAAAACCGGATGTATTGGAATTGACTTTCATACCGGGATCGAGAGGAAGACACAGGAATACATTTGGAAGGAGCAGAATGAAGGGTATGTGTTGTGTTAGACATGCCATCGCAAACGGGGTAGATATTTTAAGGTTCTGTCGAAAAATACAAATCTTTTCGATGACAAACCAGAATGAACCGTCGGTAACCGTTGATCTGACGGCTAGCCAAGTGGTACGAGTGGAAAGAGAATTTAAGCATCGAACATAAAACAAAGGTATTCGAATTATGGTGAAACTGGCAATAAAATGAGGTAAAATTATCATATTGTTACTGACAGTTTTCCCAGACGATTAGCAGTATGAATCCGAGCTAGGAGTTCATTAGTCAAACGCACGGGGAGGCGTGTGCCAGAAAGTCCATCAATTATCATTTCCTAATCGAAAACAGTGGGTCAGCACATTTAGGTGTGTTGAGAAACAAACCACCTGACTCTGGTCAAACTGATAGTTCGGACAAACTGTTCAGCAGGGTCGGTAAAAAGAATCGATTTGGCTGTTAGATGGTAAACATGTCTGATTAAAAGCTTGTGATTATGAACTGGCTTAAAGTGAACGTAAGAAATGAAAAGCAGACTGCAACCTGCAGAATATCAGAACCAGAGATGAGTGACAAAGAGGAAGTGGGTAAACTGGTTTCGACTCGTACAATAATCGTTGATAAGTTCGACACTTCAGTTGCTCGTATGCCACACATGATGATATGGTGGGGAAGCTTGGTTATGATGCCAACAGAACATGTGGCATGCGAACTGTCTCCGTCTGTATTGTCTAAGGTGAATCCTAGAAATGAGTGTATCGGACACTATTTCGAACACTGAGATAATTCGGAAAGCGGACACGGACGGAATCAAGGTCATGCTGATTCTCAATCAACTTTGATGGCTAGGTCACCCTTGTATGATTAACGACGACCGGCTTCCAAAACAGTTGCTTTACGAACAACTGAAATCCGTTAAGCGAAATCATGTTGACCAGAAACTACGAATTTAGGACTTTATCCAAGTAGGTCTTCTCGTTTGTAATATTGACTTCGGATCTTGGAATGACTTAAACTTAAACCGGACGGTTTGAAGGAGTAAGATTTGGAGGGACATCCAAAAGTTTGGTGAATGACGGTTGATTGACCATAAATCGCTAAGAAACCATGAGTGCCGTATTTCGTAGTGACATGGCTATATGAGGTTGCGATAAACGTGGTCAAGAACGCACTGGCGTTTTGGGATTGGTAGATCATCACTGCACTCATAGTGCATCGTCGGCAAAGAGACAACGAGTACGTTAGGTTCAAGTAGGTTATCAGTTATATCCATTTTTTCTTTTGTGTCAACCAGTGACCTTCGTCGCATTCTGCGTCACCCGCTCTTCTATGCATAAATCCGGGCCATTGTGACCTTCTACCTAGTCTTTCCTTTAGCATTGTTGAAGTGCTATGTGTGTGTTCTTGTTTGTTTCCAGACTAATCCCAAAATTTTGTTCCTTCTGTTATTCTGCCTAGAGCTCAATAATATATAATCTTTTACTGAAACACTTGCATTGTATTTTTAATATATTTCTCCAAAGTTTGGATCTCATTACTACACACTCTTTCTGTTTATCTTCTGAAAGACAACGGTTTCACTTTCCTACTAACCTACAGCTGGCTAAGCAATACTGACCGACTGAACACACAGGACTCTACTTAAACGCCTTCCTTCTTTCGAGTTCATATTAGATATGTGGTGTGCGAGTAGAATCACAAGCGTTGCAGCGAAAGCCGCTTGGACTTCGGTCATTGTGACAGGCTAGCCTAAAATAGATGCCACCAACTATGTGTGTGTGCACACTTTTTGTCGCTAAGTAAAGACAGAATTTTGATGGAGCAACATTTGATGTTGATCAGTACAGACTATGAACTGCCCTTTTACGATCGATACCTCACATGCGGAATTGTTACTGATCATGTTACTTAAATGGCCTGTGAATGGTATGCAAATGCTTACCTTGCCAGTGTGTGGTCGAACACGATTGATTTCATATCATCAGATGCCTTCCTTGATCGTTCATCTTGTGAGACCATATCATGGTGGTTGTCTGGGAGTTAAAGGAGCATGATCTAGCGTAGAAGTGTACGATTACGGACAGAAGATTGCGAACAGTGTGACTGCTTGCGTAAAGACACGTGAACAGGCAATAGTACTGTTTGGTAAAACTCGCTACCTTCCGAAGTGAAGCAAAAGACAGAACTTGGATCGCAAAGCAAATCTAAGTTTTATTAAGTTTCCATGGGTTATTTTATGGACAAAAAGCATCAGTCAACTGAAGAAATACAGTTGGTATCAAAGTCTGGGCTCTCCTGTTAGCTGATTCAGCGCAGCTTGTGGCTTTTTGTTTTAAAAAACTCGCCTATCTCCGATACTCTTTATAACAGTATTCACTTATGTGCTAGAGTGTTATCCGGATCGATCGCTGCGCTGACATGCCGGTTCGCTCGAATTGCCGACAGGAATTGGCTGTAATCTTCTATGTATCATTGGTTGGCCTCGTATCGATGAGTTCACCAAGTTCACTTCTTTTACACCGTCTACCTGCCATGCTTCACTAAGTTCTCCTTACACGACCGAGATCAATGGTTCCTGTCAGGCGACTTCAAGGTTGGTTAATCGTAGAATGATAATTGAGCTTGATACACGTAGTAAGCAAGTGAACAACTGGACCAGTTGAACAACCCGAACACAACTGATCACTGTTAGTTGCAGATTCTGCCTTGTACTAACGGATTTGGCTCTGCGAGAAAGACTGCACGTGTTATCATGTAGTGCGTAACGTCCTGGTTAGAGTTGATGCAGTTTATTGTTACGAAACCCTGTGTATTAGGACAAGTATGTGTGAAATCCATGGGTTTCCAGTTCGCTATTGATGATTAATCTGTAAAAAATAAATTCCTGGCCGTGATTGAACGACGTGTTTTTGCTCACCCATACCATCCGTGCATCCGACGTCACACTGCTTGTGAGTGGGTCATGAAAGTGGGTCACTCGACTGTCAATACAAATCAGTTGCGAGCGCTGAAAATAATACGCTTATCGACCTGGGAAATTTGAGGTTGTTGTACATTTCACTCTCAACTGGTTTAGCTGCTAACTGAGGGATCATACAAGCTTGGGTCAAACGAGTTGGAAACCTCGGGGATGACCTCTGGACTCTTAGAGCTGGGTGTCAGAGAAAGATACATGACAGAAAAAATGGAATGCACCTGAGGACTTCCACGAAGACTCTACCTGCTTGGAGAGTGACGCTACACAATTATTTAACTCCCATAATTAGGATTGCAATGACGTCTGGACGGCACCAACGGTGAATTTCACATCAAGAAGGTGTGCCACTTGCAAGTGAAATCAACATGAAGGTAACTTATGGTTTGGCATCGAGAAGGTGCACGTGGAGTAGTCGCACGAAGTCAGCTTATGTGTATTGGCCAGTCGACGCTAACTTCGAATCGCTGTGGTGAAAGTGCAGTGAATCGACAAACGTCAGTGTCACACAAGCTACCAATCGGGAACACTGACGCATAGGATCAAAGAAGACGTTGTGTGTTGTATTTGTATGTCGAGTTTTCATTGGGTCATGCTCTCGACATGAACAAGATGTTATCTTGACAAACAGATTGGGAATAACACAACGTTTCGAGCAAGTTGTAACACTCTACGTTTCAACCACCTCGGGTGGCCTTCCTCAGGAGAGGGTTGAACCAGTTATCTATTGATGGGCTTAAGATTTCCGTTGATCGAGGTGACAGACTGTGAGCAATCTAGGCGACTGGGAGAAGTGACTTCGTAACAAATGTCACCAGCAAGTCGTTTATTCATATCTGGGAATCCTACCTGTTGTTGTGGATAACTTGAACAAGTTATTAACTCTAGAAGAAGGGTTTTGCTAAGCCAGGGGGATCAGATATTTCAAAAAGCAAAACGCAAAATTTGCTCCTTCCACGGACCGCCCCAACAATGTAGTCATACTAGCTGACAATTAAGGGGGTACAGGCATTCCAGGTCCTATCGTTTGGTTCCATTCACTCAGTGTCTTAGTTTGGTATAAATAACAGTTGATATTGTAGCTCAGCTGGTGGACAGCCTCTGTGTTTAAGCATTCTGCTTCTGTTGCTGGTTCGAATCCAGTCATAGCCGAAATTTTTTAGCAGTTGAATCTCTTCTAAACACCTCAGCTTGTGAAATGCTATATGGAGCTGGAAACCAGTATGCATCGATAAGCGTAAATAAACAGGGTAAAAATGCTCTTAACGGACTGTTCTACCATGATTGTGTTTCCCCCAAACGATGGATAGAAAAACACGTACTCGCGAACTAGAAAGATTTATAAATTAGCCGATGAGTGAGTGAAAATCAACACATCTCATGAAACCTGGAGCACGTTCTGTTGTGTTTCTACCACAGCGGTTACATAAAGTGATACAAACTGAAGATAAAACTGATCCACATGTCACCCTTCCTTAGGCACTCGACTACCATAATTTTCGAAGGCTCTGTACGATGCACCCAACCGAACATAACGAGCAGACAACATGTACGTTTGTCACTGCACATCTATTAGACACTTCAACTGCTCTGACTGATCTTTAGCTTGACGGCCTTTTTTACTGTGGCACATTCTGTTTGGGGAAGTAGGACTAAGTTTTAATATGGTCGAGGTATGTTTGAGACGGTGATAGAGTGGGGAAGCTGTAAACAATTCGGTGTACTCGAAGCATGTACAATGATAAGGTGTGTGTGTGAAGTTGATGAGCAAATGAGTAGTAAGGGATGCCAGCTGAGACAGGGCTCAGAAGGGGCTGTTGATGATGACGGGGAAAGCAAATCGATATATGATCACAAGAGATTCACAAATGAACACCGAGAGGAAGGATAATGCAGTGTAAAGATAAATTAAACTGTCAATTTCTAGGAACAGAAATAATCGTTTAATATTACTGAAAGGCATGAAAACCGACTTTGAAAACGAGAAAAAACAACCGCAAGCATTTAATGACGCTAACCCGTTCGGTTAACAACGGGAGTATTTATTGGAACAGCGTAGTCAGTTCTCGCTATCAGAAACCGAACGACAGTGAAAACCAAGTTTCAGTGCGTGTGTTGTTACTAATCCTGGAAAATAGAACGTACAGAGAAAGAACGTCAAGCTAACGACGCATGAAACGAGTTGTTTTCATTTAGTTTCTGGAAGGAAATAACAAATTGACACCTTAACTAAAACAAAAGTAGGCAGAAAGCCAAAATCTCAGAAGTTTACAGCGGAATGCGACTAGCAAAAATATTGTCTATGACAGTCGTCATTTTCCGATAAATGGAATCATTCACGCCACTGTCACAAGTCGGATCGCCTGTGATGTAAGTAGAACAAGTCATGCGAAAGCGTGTAATGTCTGGGTGTTTCAGTATCGCGAGTGTTTGTTTTCCCCATAGAATTGTCACTAATAATTAGCGATCGTCAAGACAGTTTCCCGAATTTTTGTAATCGACTATGCCCGAGTTTAGCGTACGTTTGTTTTGAATCCACGTAATGGTTAGCCTCCAGCATGATTCGTAATCGGTGAGGAACCTTTGAATACTCACCGATTCGCTTGATCAACTGGGACACTAATTGCTAGTCTTTCTTCTGTTCCTGGGTGAAGCATTCTATTAGTTCACCTATGTGCAGCACATCTTGAATTAGGGACCCGACAATAAAATCCGGAGTCCACACCAAAGGACTTATCCAACAGGTACACCTCCTAACCAAGTCGGGCGAATGAAACCACATCCAGATTAGGTGGTTGTAAATGGGGTAGGGTGTATGCACATTCCCTGTGAAGTCACCCGGCCCCATCGACCCATTGTTCTGGTCGCCACGATCCACGATCGATAACACTTGACTGTTCGCACACGCTTCTGTAATCGTTTCAGTGCATGAAAGACAATGCTGGACTGGGGACCAGCGTGCGCCGGTGAGTGCATACGGACAAATTAGAAATACCATATTTCCATACCGGATTGTGCTATCACTATGGTTTTTTCACCAACAAATAGATAATAAACAACTACATTCGTGAACGAAACAGATTTACACATCACTAGTAGACTAGTCAAAATTTAGCAATATTTCCGTAGAATCTGAGGCACGTCATGTTGTGCTTTTAGGTTTATCACTCCATTCATGAACTCTGACGTGACGTGTTACGGCCATTCTGTGAAAACAGTGAAAACAGTTTCGTGACCTCGTCACTGAGTCGTGTCGTTTCATGCCCTGTCCCCATGTCTTACTTGACCATTTTGTCTGTCACGGTGAAGACAAACCGTGGCGTTATCGAGATTTCGGCGTGGACCTCTCGTTCGAAAATGCTATCCGGGCTTGAGGTGATTTATTCTGTGTAATTCTACTTCGTCCGGAGAAACGACATATGTCCAGAATACGAAGGTCGTTTGGTTTGAGTCGACACAAAACATGCACACCATACGAGTTTTAGTTAGATAATTGTGATCTAGGACAACATGTTGAAATACGTGATTACTGATCGAACTGGAATCAGCACACTTCTTACAAGTATTTTGTTTGTTCACACACTGACTTCTCCATCGGTGTGCAGACACTGTGGTTGTAGATGCTTCTGTTGGCAGTTTGTACATCGTGGATCGTAGTTGGCAGAACAATGGGTCGACCGGGCCGAACGACTTCACTGGAAATATGCACACACCCTTTTCCACTCACAGCCAGCTAATCTGGTTATGGTATCAGTGGTGTGTTGTGGTCTTTCGTTTACCCGACTCGATTAAGAGGCGTGCCTGTTGGGTAAGCGGTTTGGTGTGGACTCCGAATTTTTTTGTCGGGTTCTTAATTAGGGGGTGTACTATATGGAAAAAACAATATTTAAAAATCGGAGCAAAACTGGCCATCAACCGGCTTTAAGGATACAAATTGCAACCCGGCCTTTGGATCAACCTGACTCGGAATGGCCACACAGTACTGTGTTTGGAAAACATCTTGTCTTGCCGTCCCCATTCGTTTACGAAATTTCAAGCGGCTTACGACTCAGGAAACAGGCCAATCCAAGGGTGAAATGGGATAGCACAGGAGTGACTTCATGACTGGAGAAAGTTCAGTCAGTCAGAGCTCACGCACAAGCTGCTGCAAACAGAATGGTGGTCGATTGGCCTCAACTAACAGAAAACTGCCGTCAGTTGCTGCATCGAACTTGCCTGTAAAAGGTGGTGATTGGAAAAGTTGTCTGAACACGTGCTGGAATTTCTGCAACCGCGTTGCATAAAGCAAGGTCGTTGGATGTAACAAAGAGCGGGCCATTCAAAGCACCAAATACTTGTCTCTCAACAGCATTCGTAAACACTGTTGTTTCTTTGTAAATAGGATGCTCTTTTTGGTTCTGGTTTCCTCTCGTTGATGGTCCAGTACGCGACAGATGAGGCAACGTCAAAATCAATCTTTTGTTCCTCGCTCCTTTGACGTGTGAGCCATACAGGCATAGAATGTGTGAATGTGGGAACAGAGTTGATTGGGTACTTAAACGGACATGACAAGAGCCAACCCGTTTTTTTGTGGGTCAGCCTATATATATGAAGTATTAACTGCGTAGAAGTAACCCATGAGAAGCAAACGAAATTTCAGTGCACAAGACATCTTACGTCGTCTTGTTGGCGGTTCTCAATTGTGCCAACTCGATTAACACAGGAGGTTTTGATAGGTCCTCTGAGTTCCTGACAATGTATAAGGATTGAATACCAGACCCAGTTTGTTCGACTAACAATGACAGTGGCCAGTGTGCAACATAAGTGGATAAGAGCATATCTCACATGATTTTTTTAAAGATTGCCAGATGAAATGTGCTGTCCAATCCAAACTGCTAAACCGAATGGTCTGTACAAAAGGAGGAACATTTTAAGTAGAACGAATAGGCCTGGTTCAGCCAGGAGAAGAAACATTTAGCGAACAGCCTTATTTTTGGCGATTCACTAACACACTAAATACAACATATTTATACGGGTTCACAGTAGTAGGTGGTAGATCCATGATACGCCATTGCAGTACGGGGTTGTAAGAAACAATTTCCACTTGGTTCGATTCACGATGTTCGGCTCACTTCATCTGTGTCCTGAGGAGTTGGCAGATCAGTCTTAACAAATCTCAGGAGCAGTCTGATACATTGGTTTGAACAAGGATGTGGCAAACCGTTATCGATCCTTGATCTAACCTCACTGAATGGTGCTAGTAGATGTGTTGAAATAATCGTCGTCGTTGTTGTGAGACCTATATAGCTGGTTTCACGGGAACAAGGAGTATTAGTCAATAATGGGTTCAACAGTGACCCATTTACTACTCCGTCTTTCTGGTGATATAACCTTCCCTAGAACTTAAGCCAAACGTTGTATGTGTGCAACGATGCAGTGACTGCTTTGGATTTTCTACCGGTAGTTCCACACTGATGTCACTGATTTCAACACACTGATCGAGAATCTTAGTCGTTCGATCAAGTGGGATATTTGTGCATGGTATTGTGACGCCAAACAACAATACAGGCTTCCTTGTTGAATTCAGTTG
Organism: Paragonimus westermani; assembly: GCA_008508345.1. Taxonomy (NCBI): domain Eukaryota; kingdom Metazoa; phylum Platyhelminthes; class Trematoda; order Plagiorchiida; family Troglotrematidae; genus Paragonimus; species Paragonimus westermani. Next base: position 114,794 of record QNGE01001502.1, on the reverse strand, counting down.
TCTTGACTTTTAAACAAATTCAAAGAATTCCCGTTAATCACAAACCATAAGTTATCTTCCAACTGACTTTAACAGTTCTACCAGCCATTATTCCGTTGCGTTACACGTCGCCATAGTGATAAGTCACTTTTTCTGTGAACTTGTTGACCTGTAACGTTTATGACTTACAGGGCTTATCGGCCAATTTTTTCATGGGTAACTGAATCAACTAGTTTCTTCCGTTTCATGATTATTGGTATTTTCGTTGATATTTTTGACAGTCTGTTCTTCCTTCTTCATTTTCCATACCAACAAGTCCATTTGTTTCACTTGAGTATACTATTTCGTTCAAATGGAATGAAGTCTATGAGTCTGTCACGTATGGATACGATTACACTCTCATATCGTCTTAAGAAATCAATTAAACCTATGTACTATGTATTCAGTAAGCTTTCGGTTGGAATTTTTACGATCACACTATCACTTTCAGTACAGTCTGTTGCTGATCAGATCAACCGGAATGATGATTGCTACAGTTTCAAACTTACTGTGATAGACGACGTGTTTGGTTATAGTCATCATGACTCCTCTGTGTTAATAACAAATGTTCCCACTTTAAATCCTCAAAAACACTCACTTGTGTTCTGCTACAGAACCCACATTAGACAGTTTAGTGAGCTCTCAGCAGTAGCGTCAGCTCTTAATTTGAAAAAGACTAATATAAAACGAGAATGAAAATTTTGTGTATCCAATTATGACAGGCACTCAACTTGACGAGTAGGTTTTTTATAGGAGTCTCAAGTGACACGACTGTTTCCTATTGTACCAAGTTGTCACAATCGGTTATTCTGCGCCATTATCTGTCTGTCGTTTACAGGATGTCACGGGAGTGAGTTCATTCATTTGATGAGCTGTGTGGTTCTGCTGGAAATGTCGTCCATCAGGAGGAGACAAAAGTTCTCAACAGTATTTATAGTCATCAGTGTACACAGATGTGTGTGCGCATGTGTCTTTGTGTAGGTACATGTGTCTACACGAAAATAGAAAATCAATAAATCTATATTTTTCTGGTTCGCAGACCAAGCTCGACTGAAATACTAGGTCTGACACAATGTATTAAGTGCTAGGGAGTTGCCTGTGCAGTTTTTGTTTTCTTGTATCGACAATTTGCTACCGACTGGACATACTAGGCAATATGGAGGACGAATATTGGTCTAGTAGGTTGTTCAGATATAAGCAACAGGAAAATACAAGATACTCGAGACTTGAACGTTTGGTCACTTTGTGAATTAGTAAAACGGTAAAATATTACAAACGAATGAACTGTGCTCAAAAAAAGGCAACACTCGGAGTCGAACAAATCATTGTTGAATGTTGTCGATCACGCGGTAGATCAACTAACGCGAAGATTGATGATAAACAACAGATGCCCACTGACTAAAATTGGACCGAAGTGCGTACGACTTTTAAGGTAAGACCACTCTGCGTTGCGGTCTGCAATTATTTTTTGAAATCACGAATATACGATCAACATAATTTGTGGTCTTCAATAAAGGTTGACGAAGCTGGATGTGTGATCGGTCTGATGTAATTTGCCACAGTTCACTAGACCCGTGGTGTTGAAATTTTATGAGGAGACTAGTGTAAACTTCAGGTTTGCCTTTAACCAGGAGGTGAAAGTAGTCCATTTTTCCTGAAAATATGCGCAATACTCAGTTTTCAATTGCGTTGAGAAGCAGTTGTATAGAGCCGACGACAACGACCCTCATTCGTCACGCACTACATGAAATCGATACGATCGCAGTGTGCATGACTGATCTGAAATACAGTCAGTTGCACGGAATTCAATCGGTGGAACATGGATAAACACTTTCAGTCCGATACCTAGTTACAATCAGTCACGATGGAACAGGTGGAAACTAGACTCGTGAAATTGAACGGTAACCTGAACCACGGTCCTGGACAGGCGGCTTTCTCGAGGATAAACTTGTGAAAGTTTTGTTCTTGGGTCCAAAATTCTGTTGTCCAAACAGCGTACTAGACATCTTGCCTTAGAAGTTTGGTCCAAAAGCACTTTCGGTCGACTTGATGTTCTCACGCTGTCATATGAAATAAATTTGAAACAGTTTAAGACAACGTTTGTTAATGCATGCTATCAATAGCTCGGCAAAAAATCCAGTGTACATGGGATGCTGACAAAAATTCTAAGAAAGGATGATAACGTCTTGATTACCAGACCTGATAAAGACCGGAGAATAATGTTGTTTGATCAACAAGCGTACCTGAACAAGATAAACGATACACTAAACGACGATGTTGTATATCGGAGGAAGGAGTCAGAAAAAACCAAGGTACCTATATGTAAATTCTTAAGAAATATGAGACAAAGTTGTTGGATTGACGTCTCAGTATTCGAGCGGGGGAAACCAACAGCCTGAGTTATGTCAAGACTCTATGGCTTATTTAAAATCCATAAAAATGACGTTCGCCTACGCACGATTTCAGATATGACGCACTCACCATGTCAAGTGTTGACGCAATTGCCAGCCGAACTTTTGGACCTACTCCGCAACAGACTAGTGTCACATAGCTGCGTTTCGGTTTATTGGCAATAAAAGATTGTTATCAGTGAACGTGTGCTCGCTGTTTATGAAAGTGTCAATCAGACAGACAATGGATTTTATGATTGTATACATCCACTCGGATGATGTGAAATTGAGAATGCCAGATGAGCAACTCAGGAAGCTCCCGTTAGTTTGTACGCAAGACATCCAACTTTACTTTGACGGCATCTATCGCTAACTTAATGGGGTCGCAATGAGGTTGCCGGTTGACCCACTGCTGGCTGACATTTTCTTGCGGATGATTGGACAAACAGAGTTGGCAGGTTTGGTAGAACAGTGCGCACTTCACAAACGGTATGCGGACGATGTTTTTCGTGTTGTCAGTAGCAACACTGTTACTGATTCTTTACTGTCAATAGCTAACTCAGCTCACAAGAAACTGAAGTTCACTATGAACGTAAAACAGGACGGAAGATTGGCTTCCCTTGATGTTGAACTGGTGAAAAGTCTCAGTGAACAGATTCAACGAGGCATAGGTAGGAAGCAGACAAGGAGTAGACAGTATACCCTTTTTCGCCGCTTTGTTCCAATAAAGCAGCGACGGTACTTGACAAATTGTTTAGCAAAACGAACTTACAACATTTGTACTGTTGGCATGTTAGACAAAAGCTCAATATCTCGTGTAAAAAGTCTCGTACTAGTGGATGTCCGGACAAATTCCCAGCTTAGAATATGGAACATCGGGAACCGCAAGACCATAAGTTATGTGTCGGACGGACGAACATCTGTATGAACTTGTATTACAAGGGCGAATTCCCAAGTGTATCATTAGCCAGAAGGCTCGATAAGGCCCCGAATGAGAACACTTCATGCTACACAACTAAGAGTAACGTTCACCTACACCTTCGCTTCTAAGATGCAATGCCCATCAATGTTATCTCGTTTTGTACCTACTCACTTTGTCGTTCCTGTGGAGCAAGTTATATTGTTTGTATCACAAGGCGCTTATTAGAGGGAATACATGAAAGTCATCCTGTTTAGTTGACGACCGGACAACAACGAAACATTTCGGACGCAGTTTTAGTCCACTTAGTCGACTCGAGCCACAGGGTCAATGTGGATGTCGTATTTAAACCGATCCGTTACTTCCAATGTGTTCACACGGAAGTTGTGGCGTGTCGTGTCCAGGTTGCTGCAGAGACTATCGAAATCCGGCTGCGAAATCCTCATCTATGCGAACAGAGTTCTGTTCAAGCACTGAAGTTACCATGTCGTCGTGACAATTGACACGGCACCACAATAATCATGTCCGTATTCCCCAAATGATACCAGATTTACACCATCTTAGATTCCACGAAATACTGACTTGACAACTAATTTCCTATTCATTGTGTTGTGTCTGGTCTGAAGAAGACATACCGAAAACGAGCTTGTTCACCGAATTTTGACCTTCAATGCCTAATCTCTAGAGACTCACACATTTGGTGCAGTTTCAACTCAAATTTCGAAATGGATTGATCATTAATGAATGTTGCTTCTATTCATTTCGCTGTGTTACTGTGCAGAATGCACGGGAGCTGACTGTCACTCACATTCTACGTATTTACAAACGGCTTTTTTAAGTCTCGTTTATAGGCCATAAGATTCGATTTCGAATAAAGCATATGCGTGTCCGACTTGATTCAGATGGGCCATAAGATTCGATTTCGAATAAAGCATATGCGTGTCCGACATGTTTCGGATGCTGGAAAAAAAAATTGTGAACCGTCATAACGGCGTGTTTGGAGGACCTGTCATGATGGAAGGCCGCCTGATTAGTCGACAAACCTGGAGCGATTTTGGTTACTGTAAGAACGTGTTAAAAGAATTATGTATAAATGTGTTTTTTTAACGAGAAATGTTATATGCTGCTTGATGTTTTCTTAACACGGTCATATAAAATCACGTCACAGTACAAGAATGAGGCGGCAGAGCTGAAGAATAGCTGGTCATCTCTAGATTCTTTTGGGAAATTGTTGCACTCCGCAAATTCGTAAGTTTGTCTAATCCAGGGGTGTGGCTTTTTATCATCCACCGTCTGGAGGAAAAATTATTGTGATAGCACATTCTATTTGGGGAAATATGGTATTTTTTCTCTGTCCATTTGCACTCGCCAGCGCACGTTGGTTACCAGTTCAGCGTTGTCTCACAAATGCTGAAACAGTCCCAGAGAATCATGTGAACAACTAGATGCTATCGATCGTGGAACATGTGAGGAAGTAAGGTGGGTGGGTAACAAAGTCCAAATGCAAAATTTGCGAGCTTCCGGCGTAGCTTCGTAGCTCAGCTGGTAGAATGCTTGCAGCGTTGTAGCGTGCTGTTTCTGTTGCTGGTTCGAACCCAGCTGTTACACAAAAATAATGCATAGCTGACAGTTTATCTCATTTAACATCATAATATGGAGAGGAAAAGAGAGAGGAACGGTTAAATTTATGAGTTTGTGCGGACCAACCTTAGCGTGAAATGGTTATCGAGAAGAATTTCTTATGCTGGGAGAATGATGTTCAAACAAGTCGTCAGCAACAAGATATTGGTGAAGAAGGGCAGGAGAAGAATAGGTTAGTGAATGCACTGAATCCTGATAACAATCAGGTCGAGCTTCCTAATAATTCTATATTCTGTTCTATATAATTCTACAATTGGTAGTCAGTTCGCAAAAAATCGCCGTGTTAGGCTCTAATATTTGTTCTTCAGGTATCACATATGGTTGTACAGATACAGAAATTTTTGTGACTAATTATCAGGGCTTATTCTACCTTCAGAATAAAACCAGGTGACGTCTCAAACTTACCCCCGTGGACGTTTTTCAAATATTATGAGAATTGCAGGATGTAGTTTATTAAAGGGTCACCAGCACACCGACTCCAGTAACGGGTTACGAGGGCTACAGAGTATTTCTTTAATAAGATTGGTTAAAGGTACTGGGGCAGTTCTACCGGGTAAACCTGATTGCGCTGATGTGGTGCCATATATTTCTTTTTAAGAGCTGGGTACATCAGTATGCAATAGTCTGACGAAACTACATCGATCCTATTGAATGTCAGATGAGATCTACGGAACCATTTTTGAATGAACCAGATTGAATGCACAGATTACTCATAAATCGTATGGACAAGAATTTTCTAAAATGGGTTATCAAAACGCCTCAACTACATGTATAATTCGACATTTTACAATGTGGCCCGATGGCTAGAAACGTACTTTGGACTGTATCACAGTGCGTCCTAACTAAGTGTCCAGTCGCTTCTGAGAAACGTGCCACTCAGAGAAACTGTGGACTATTGCTTGGCTACACTGGAAATCATCAACCAGACACTAGTTTTCCTGATTAGGCAACTGAAAGAATTGTTGTTAATTTGTACGTATAGTGTTCAATATCAACTCAACGGTGGTATCCACAGATGGAAACATTTGACAACAATGAGGTTCTCAACAGACGCAATGCAAATAGACAGTTGCATAAAAATCTAGAGCTAAATGAGCGACAGCCAGCAGTTTCTGGCATTCTACACAGACGATATTCTACGTGGACGATAACTCCAGCGTGATTAAAAGTTCTGCCGGTTCTTCCCACTGAATGGCACAATTGAGCGTCTAGAAACACTAGGGGGATTTGTTATCTTCCCATGACATCGCGGTGCGCTGTCAAGCGGATAGATACAGTTCATGATTTTTTTCATAAGTAATCAATGTAGATGGGTCAGTAACATGAATTTTTTTGGCTTTTATTCACTACATCAGCAGAAACTTTTAGTCTGACATCCAACGGACAGCGCAACAACGCGAAACATGCCAACAGCCTTGAAAAATTAACTAAAGTTATTCTACTATGAGACCCAACAGAATAAAGACCTTCTCCCAAAAATGTCGTTTTTTCAATCCCGGAAATGGCTATTGTTGAAACCTGCACGTTCTAAACGGCATCACTATATGAAGACTGTTTGATCCTTTAAAGCTGAATGAAGTACACGTTGTATCCTAACGACCGCCCGAAAGTAGATCACTTAAAATTGAGTTATCACCTGTTTTTACTCCCCTCTGCATCTACCACCTTCGACTGCCAGTTTGCGCTGGTTACGGCCTCGAAGGTTTGAAATGGTTCCTGTAACGCTACTTGATGCTCACCTTCAAACCGACATTCCACGACCAGTTTCCTGCTTGTTTGGATATGTACTACTTACAAGCACCGAGAAGATGGAAGCTCGAGTTTGCGACATTTTTAGAAGATAAGTGGAAAGTCTTTGACATTGCAAAAGGTGTAGTCAATTGTGTGATTTTCACCTCATGTTATTAAAAATTCCCCGCTACTCTTCAGTACCTGTCTGCGCGTAATACGGCTAGAAATTAGTTCCAAAAAGACCTCAGCAGTAAGGTGGATGAAGCAACGTACAAAATTAGAAAATGAAGGCTATAGTGGTATCTGATCGCACCTGGCTCATACGGAACCAGTTGCATACAGGGGACAACAATATGTACTTCACACTGACAGACAGAGGTGACTGTGACTAATGTCTGCGGCTTATTGGCCGCAATTTCACCTGCCGAGAGTATATATCTTGCTGTACTATTCACTGTTTTAGCTGTGACCCACTCCAGACCGAACAGAAACTGTTCTCTTAACTTTCAAGCAACCGAGTCAGTGTTTTGTCTCGAAATCTCTCCTATTCACTCATGTGTACTTTCACTGACGAAATTCATCCCACATCCAGGTTTGCCCGAAGTGTATGTTAAGCCTTAGTAACACCATTCTACGAAGCGGCTGTCTACTTCTGACAGAACAAGCTTTGTCATTTGAACAAGGCAGTTGAACAGAGGATGATTAAAATGACCACGACACACTGCACTTTCTTCCGGTTATGAGAAGATACGTAGAGGAAGGGTTGATAAGTTAGTACATCCGAACCGTACACAGAACGGATATGCGAAAATATAGTGTGCGTTGTGCTGACGTTCATTATCAAGTAAATCCTTCGTGTACATGCACACACAGCATGCACTAACTATCCAGCCTTGTTTGCGTCTGGGCTCGTCACGTGTGACCTCAGATGAACCGTGAACCCATGCATTCTATTGGTAGATTGTCCACACACTGCGTGTTAAACACACATACGTGCGAGGTGATGACTACCTCATTTGAAGCTTGTACAATGTGAATTTTCTGATTTAAATCGCTTGATAAAGGCTCTCCGAGAGGGTCGAAACGTTTCGAAACCGATAACTCTTTGGTTTTTAACTCGTTGTGGCTTAACCAAGGATTTACTTGATAATAAAGGGTTGATAACTCCAAAAACCAGTTGCATGAATATTTCTCCAACCAAAGCAATGATAGCTTTGGGAAACATGTTACCTATAAAAAATGCGGCTCGGCCCATTTGATCCACGACTAAATCACCTGAAATCATTGTATCATTAAGTCCAACAAGTAAGAAGAAGACGTATTTCGTTGAGCTAAAAAGCAGAATAAAGCTTAACAGGACCAACGAAAGAGGTGAATCAGTCTGGTCTGTAAAAGATGAAGCAAATATCATCAAATCACAACGATTTGTTTTAAATCCTCGAAAAAAATACGCTGGTTCGTCCACAGTATAATAGTGCGCTTGATAGGAATCGGGTTCTCTTCCTGGTACTAAGTAACACGAAATATGTAGGTCCTGAAAATAACGCGTAAGTCCCCGTCAATTTGTTTCAAGACAAACCAAAGCTTTGTTTTGCTCCGGCAACGTGGGTCACAAGGAGAAAGTTGAAGGATATTTATATGGTGCACAGCGATCTGCAAATATTCTGGCATCAAAAATTCGGAAGGCATTTGTTAAAAATAGTGGTTAAGGTCCCTAAGCCACCAGTGAGCACAACAGAATAAAGGTCGAACAGATGAAGTAGTAGCGAAGGTTACTTCCAGTTTGTTCACGAGATCCCGACTGGATAAAATCGTTTTCTGGAGGAAGGAGGCAGTGTTGGACAAAAAAAGTGATTTCCTTAACACTATTAAATGCAGTCAAACTACAAGAAGATTCAGTGGACCAATTGCGTCGACAGTGAATGAAAAGGGTTTGTGCATCTGATGAAGTTAGTGTGACCTAGCAGCTTGGAACGTTATTGGTTGATCAATGAAAGTCAATTTGAGGAGTAAATCTGCAATGGAGAATTTGTTGACAGATTATTCATTTGGATTTGTCGGTGAATTTCGCACTGAGACAGATGCTATTAATGACGGTTTGTTATTAAAATTTCAAAAACCCACAAAGTACCAGTTCGTATTTGCCCTCGGGGTGAATTCATCGTTTTAGCAGGTTGTTGTTGGCGCATGTATGAGCAAGTTGCAAAACTTGAAGGTTGGATGTACGTTTTGAGTTTCAATAAAAATGTATTGTTCTATCTGACATTGGGAACAGGACAGAAGTATGAACAAGGGAACCCTTGGGGTATTTTCGTACCGCAGTAGAATGTATGGTTTCCACTGCATATAGACCACTTTCGCCCTCTCGAAATGAAATTTCAAAGAACTACTGTGGAACAGATGAGAGAGGTGTCGCTTCAGACTAGGTTTTCATAGAATTTTAGGTAAGAAAATGAGATTAAAAGAAATCCAGTCATAACCATTACCAGGAGAAGAATGATTACTTCGAGTTTTTATCCAAAAGCAATGCGGTTATTGAACTGATTGGCTGCAAATTGACAGGTCCTGTTACCAGGAACTACCACACATTATGAATGACTGTATCATCCCAGTGCCGACCAGTGTAAACGTCACAATTCAATGATAACTTGCAAGATCTTGCTTTCTGCACTATCGGTTCTCCCACCTATTGTTGCATAATAAGCTTCATTGTGAAACATACTTGATGATTGTCTGATATAGTTTGACCAAATTGCTTACGAAACGGTGATAAGAAACCCATCCGGAGTGTTATCCGACTGACCGCAACTGCTCGGTTCAGGTCGTCAGTTCCTGACAGATAATACTTTCAAAATCACTTACAACTTCTCTACACCCACTTCTGATCTGTGATGATGCGATTGTCATGAACAACAGAGGCAATCACAATCGAATTCTGCGGTCTTATGTCATCTATGACCAAATATCTGCAAGCCGTTTAAACAGCATTCAAGCACATGCCTCATGAGTCAGATTAACCGTATTGTTTTACCTCTAGTCTCACTTGTGTTTGTTTCCTTTTAACCACATTGTTCAAGTCCTGTTTCAACATCTTTCTGATACTATTGTCATCATCATATATTTCTCTAAAACAGTCATTCGGCCGTAAATGTGTTCCCAATTCTGCTTAGTTGGCTTTCGTTCTCTCACTGTTCATGTTCTATCCCATTTTCTTCACCATCCGCTTCTAACTAGATATTTAAACAGAGACGATGGATACATCTTTCCGTGCCGTTAGAAGGACAGCATTTAGTTTCACCAAATCGGGTAGCAATCCCAGTAGAGTAATCTTAGTTACTGATTGTTTTTTAAACGGTATGTAACTTGTGATGGACCTTTTCGTATTCTGCACTAGGCGTCTGTTCATATCTGATACAACATACCTAGTCGGAGCCTCTTTGTTGTTGTATAATAGACGGTTGTCTGCCCTAGTAAATGGCAGGGAGAAAGCGGTGCTTGACGCAGCACGAGGAGGCTGTGCGAAGATGGATTGGGCCACTGCGAAGGAGGCGCTGGCATCTGCGTTTGACAGCCCGGCTGACCTCCAGGAGGGATTGCGACGGTTTGAGGTGGTCAGGCTTGCAGAAGGAACGGATCCAATCGTGTTCGATGCCACAATACAACTATTGCTGGACAGGGTATTACAAGGGTTGGATCAAGAATTACAACGGGACTTGTTGGTGGAGCAATTTATTGAAGGTCTCAAGGTGGTAGTCCACAACCAAGTCCGTATTGCTCACTTCACCCGGCACATGGACCTTGGTGAACTTGCGAAGTTGACGCTGGAGTTGGGAGTTAGGTCCATGAATTTGGTGGATGTAAGCAACATTACAGACAAGATGATATTGATGAAAATGCAGGAAGCAATGGAGCAGCTGGCAGCGGATGTGGCTACACTGAGAAAAACATCACGAGGGAACGATCGACTAGGAAGTTAGTTCATCTGTGGTGAAGAGGAACATTAGGAGGAGCGCTGCCCAACCGGTCGATTGTGAAAAGTTGAAAATAAAATATTCCATCGTTGTTTTTTTGTTGGACGGATCAACTAGTATGTGAGCAATCAAGAGAGGGGCCATACATACAAGGGTTGAAGTTGATGAGAGGGATAGAACAGTACTTGGTCGATACGGGAGAGCTAATTCTTTGATTGTTCATGCAAAGAAGTAAGACGTAAAACCGACATCTATGATGATCAAGACACTCGGAGGTCACAACCTTTTAGTTGGTGGTGGGAAAGAATGTGTATTGTGCACTGGAAGCCTATATCGTGAAGTGCCGTTTCAATGTGTCCCCAGAAACCAGGCAAACGATCCTCGGAGCCGATTTCCTCGCTGCAACGGATGCCATGATTGACCTAAAGAGTAAAAAGCTGTCAATCAGATATGGTTTCCTGACACTCACTGGAGGGCAATAGAATAGTCAACCATGTACGCACGGCTAAGAACTCCATTTGTACAGTCCTTTACTCCGGTCTACGGTCGAGAAATAGGCGGTGTTTACGAACGACGATGTTCCGTACGGGTTCTGCAGCTACACTACACATGGATTGTCAACAAGTGAAACATTTCGGCCTCACGGACCCCGTAGGATACCGACTCAGCTTGAAGAAGAAGTGATAAAGCAAATGCAGAACATGTTGGATGGAGATGCCGTTGAAGAAGCCACCAGTTCGTNCCGATGCCGTCCGTCGCTGATATTTCTGATGGCTTGCAACAGGTGAACTTGTTCACAGCGTTAGACTGACTCTGGACACTGGCAAGTAGCAATCAAACCCACGGATCGTGATAGGACCGCATTCAGGGTGGGCGGAAAACGGTACAAGTTCAACTGCATGCCACTTGGCTTATCCGGGGCTCCATCTACAGTTCGACGCTTGATGGTTCAGTTGTTGTTCGTTATTAGAACGTCTGGGTGATTTACAGCTATACGAAGATGATACTGTGGTACACGTTAACGCAAAATTCGAACACACTGCCCACGTAGATGTTGTCCTAAACCGAATTAAGGACCCAGGACTCCGGATTAATGACAAGTCACAACTAGGACAGTCATCGGTGGTGTTACTAGGACACGAGGTGGGTCATGGTAAAATCAAGCCTCTGACGGAGGAAATGTTAACACTTTCAGAGACTGTGACACCGAATTCTAAGCCCCCGCTGGGAGAATTTTCAGGTCGATCAGGGTACAACAGTCGGTTCGTGAAAATTTTCCACTCCATTACATCACCACTGTGCGAACTCCTTTGAAAAGCGAGTAATTTGAATGAACCGAGGATGCCCATGGGGCGTTCATGCGAGTGTAACAAAAGATGAACGAACGACGACTGACGTTGGAACTTCCGAATACAATAGGAACGTTCATCGAAGCAGCAGATGCTACTGACCGTTGCATTGGGACGGTAATCAAACAAAAAGAAGGAGCAATCAAATATGCCAGCAGAGTCCTGATCCCAACAGAGGAGTATTCAACTATTGAGAAGGAATGTTCAGCAATCGTCTGGGCACTTGACTAGTGCAGGTCGTACTCGCTGGGTCAACGGTTTCACGTGGAGGCGAATCACAAACCTCTACAGTGGATCAGGACTGTGAGAGGCTCGAGTGGCACATTAGCCCGATGGGTGCTGCGTTTACAGGAATATGATTCCACAATCAATCATGTGCCTGGTTCTAGTAATTGCGTCGCCGATTTTCCTTCTCGACCACAGGCAGACGACTAATTTCCCAAAGTGAATTTTGGAGTGAACAACTTGGTAGAGGAGCAAGACCTACAGACATTAGCGTCAGGACAAGGTCCTCAGGAAGGCGCTTGACGCCCTGGAAAGAGGCGTGAGTATCTCAACAAATGCTAAGGATGTGAAGCTGAAAATAATCCCAACGAAAAAGATTTGGCTTGTGCAGTGCGGGCGTATTAACGTGGCAGCGTGGCGTTGACCACTCTCATGTGACAGTCATTCCGAGACAAATTGGGAGAAAATTGATAGCAAACTACTATGAGATGGCACACACCGGATGCACCAGGGCATAAAATCTGACGCAGCAAATGGCACATTTTTGGAAGATGAAAGAGGATGTGACGATTTACGTACTCTGCTGCCAACAGTGTCGGCTATTGAAAAGCGACAGTAGGAGAGCCCAGCAGCCTTTACAGCCGATACCGGTCTCTGAAACAGGTAAACTCTGGTAGTTGCATGTTATGGGCTCATTTCTATTTAGCGCTTGCAGCAGCCAGTATGTTCTATTCATGACAAAATGTTTTACCCGTTGGATCAAAGCGCCTGGCGCTCTGGATCGAAAGGCATCTACGGTGGGAGACATGGTGGCGAAGCACATCGTAGAGAACCACGATGTATAAAGGGCGATCTTGACGAATCAGGGACCATGCTTTGAGAGCGAACATGCACGCAACAGCTGAAATCAAGCGCATTCGAACGACATCACATCACCCGCAGACGAATAGACTGACTGAACGTAGCAACCGAAAAACAAGGAATGGTTGTTATCTAAGGGAGGTGACTGGAATCTGTGTTATCGCTGGTGTTATTGGCTCGCCGTGCCTCTGTGCAGGCGAGCGCAGAGAAACTTATACTTCGTTTGATGTACAGAAGAACCCCTCGAATTCCGGCGGATCATGGGATGAGGTCACAATGTAGCGGTTCCACCACAGAGTTGGCTGCCGGAAGACGAGAAGCCAAACGAAATCCGAAACCGTCACAGGCACACACAAAGGAGCAGTCGGTTTGGCAAAGCTAGAATGTTCAACCTAAGAAAAGAGGTGATTTATCGAGATCATCGGAACCCAAGTTTTAGCGGCCCAGGCTCAAGAAAACTTCTGTGTAAATTGAAAGGATCTTACTCAGCGTTACCAAAACGGGCCCAATATGCACGATCAAGATGGATGGCGAGACGAAACGAGTGCATATCGGTGAGTTAATAAAGTGGAACGATAGGCCGGCGTGGCGGACCAGCAGAAAATCAATAGCACGGGATGCGACACTGCGTCTGTCGGAGAAAATTCGTCAGTAGATGCAGAGGAGCCAAGTAATCTCATAAGGAAGAACAATGTTGTACAATAAGCAGCTTGGTTGGTGAGCAGTGTAATACTCACAAGTTTAGAACACATTTGGGAACTAAACAGCCACTGTCAACGCCAGGAAGGTGATGGACCAGAATCGACTATCGGAATAGTGTGTACGCGCTATGGGGGACGTGCCACCAGGACGAACGACAATATATTGCTGCCTAGTGTGTGCGAATGTACGTCAGCCGCGCAAGTGGGTGTACACGCTCGTGGTCATTGCTTTAGCGTAGCTTGTACAGGATTTTACGCGAAAAGTAACTTCGTAGGCTAAGCCTCTTCTGCGACCACAACGTTGCTCCGAAACTTGTTCTGACGTTTATACCATCTGCTTATGCAGGTTGCCTCGAGTATATCAGTGAGACTTCAAAATTGATTTCGTTCCTGATAGATTGCCTGCTGGACAACTTGTCAACTACTCCTAAGTTACAAACACACTAGAGAACACTGAAAATCTCAAGGGATGTGAGGTGAAAGCCGACGTATTGCAAGAAGCTTTTTGTTAGTGGAAGCCTACATTTTGAGGCAACCATGTCCACTGGTATTATCCTCACTGCATACTACATGTCAAAGGCTGCCGCACGGGAATATTAGCCACACGTTTACCTCCTTTTGTGACGAATAAACTGCTTCCTTCAGTTCAAACAATGTAAACAAACAAATGTCTAGAAATTCGAGAAGATATCCAAACACATCACAGATCCTTTCAGGCTTGTTTTGTCAGTCAGTGAAAAATTAAATTAAACTTAAAATATCTTTATCGATTGCACTAATTACGTGCATGCACAGTAGATCGCTTCGGATTAACACTGTTAACGTGAAATCTCAGGTCTTAAGTTCACCGTGACATTGAAAGTACGAAACAACCCTCAAGCTGGCAGACAAAAGAAAGCAAGACGTGGATTACATCCATGTATGAAATACAAAAATCAGTGTTGGAGGTAGGCATTGGTTATTGTGAATTCATTCAAACCGCAATGAAAAACGGAGCATGCGTCATTTACTCCAGTCGTTGGTTTGTCGCTTTGACACGCACTTCTGATTTGTTGTGCATGATAAAATATAGTGTAAGTCATTTATCAGCAATTTGTAACGTGGTCGTAACGAAAAATTGATCGTCTTGACCGTTCGGTCAGCTAGCAGCACGCGTAACTGTTTCTGACGGTCGAAACAGTGGTCCCGAGAGCGGATGTCATTCATTAAAAGAGGAGACAAGAGAACGTGGAGGTAAAAGACAGAGGCAGACAAACAACTATAAATATTGACAAAACAACGTAGTGGGAACGAATAGGGGGTTGAGTCAATTGGTGTAAGAGTTTGACTTTCCTAAGCCTGAATGTTTTTCGGTTATTGTTCTTACGGAGGTAACGCTGTTCCTGCATGAAACGTTTTTTACAGGAGAGCTAATCTTTGACAAGACAGGTGGAAGGAATTCATTTGCCGAGTTTCCCGTAATTTTTTTGTGACGCACACGTTAACTGATTTGGCGCTTCTATTTTTGGAGCAAACGTCCAGTTCGACTAAACACATTGTACGGTTGACAGTTCACGTGCAAGCTGCTTCGTTTTAATGCACATATTTGGCACAGAAAAGCAAATATGCAGGCTTCAGGGAAGTGGCCCCCAAGTTACCTCAGTTTGTTGTCTAGACTCTCTCAGCGCGATGTTATGCTCCTCGCGATTTTCTAGTAGCAACGCTGACGCTCACTCACCAAGTGTGTATAAGATGAAACGTAATATCAGATTGTAGATAATTAAGTCTAATCGTTGACCTTATTCACTATGCTGCTAAATATAGGTTCAACGGATGAGTCCGGCATGGTGCCATCAACATGCCAGTTTTAAGTTGACTATGCTTAAAAGGTACCCTTAAATCCACATCGCTTGTTTCCACGTCAATTCTTTCTTATTGGCAATTGATTTTCTTCTCGCCTCACTGCACAGGATGAAGTTACTCACAATTCGGTAAACGCATCTTGAAAACATCCTCATATGTACAAGACTTAATAGCACTATTCAGTCCCTCGTAAAACTAGTTCCAGATTCAATTGATTTTTAGGGCAGGAAAAACGAACAGGTATCGAAATGAACAATGGATTTTGTAAGGTTGTACTCCTCACCATACTAAGCACTCCGTGAAATTGTTAATTGAACCATGAATGCACAAGTGGATTACCCCGAAACATCTAGGACGAAATTCAGTGATTCCAGAAGCCAGGTTGGTGAAATATTATGCTTTTTGAACCGATGTCAAACGATTTTAATCAGTTGATTCTAGTGATTACTAACGACTTAATGGATGACAGATCACAAAGATATCTGTCACCTTCTTGCAGAGTAGTGGTGGACGTGTTGTTTTAGGGGAAGCAACCGGCGGTGTCAGGACATTTTTGACACTGCAGAAGAGCCACTCAGAGAAGATATATATTACTGAGTATCATTAGCTAGAACCGGCGATCTTTGCTTGCTGTAAGCTTCTCGATGCCGTTTGCAGCATTATACAAGACCTCCCAGTCTCCTCAGTCGTGCTTCATCAATGTAATCTGGTTCTAGCCTGACATTAAGTTTAGTCGAATTTGCACACGGCCTTCTTCAAGGCAATGAGAGTTTCCACACAACAAAGCACTTCAATCTGAACAGCATTCTTGAACGAGCTGCTCACTCCGTTATCGATCACATAACAGGTCGCCTTCAACAAGAAATCCGTATATGAATAGAATGTTCAAATATAATGTTCCAAATCAGTTATGTTGACAGGAAATGGGAAAACCTGGTTCAATACCAGAACCACGAAAGTGACGTGCCATGTAACGTTTGGGTAGTGTGGCTATAAAACTTCAAGGTGGGATCTAAAAATGTTAAGGCAAGCCCGTACCAGATAATGTGATTGTGGTTACGACTTTGTGTTCGAATTATCTGCTAACCAGGCTACTTTATCAGGTCTGCTTCTGAGTAGACGCGTTGGATTTGAATCCAGATTTTGTACTCGGAACAACACTTGTGAGATGGTTGGATGATATGAATGTGCCGATTTGTTTGATGTTATGGAAACGGGCTGAAAACGAGATCTAATGCCAAAACACAGTGGCCATTAGCGAAATATCGGTGACTGCTTGTTAAAAATGATGATCACGGAATATAAAGCAATTAGGAAATTAGTTTACAATCGCTCATCAGTCACACATTTCAACCTGCTGGCAAACAGGACGAGTGATTCAAATGGAAACATGAGCGACACAAGACTAGACAGATAGCAAGCATGGAATGGATACAAAAATTTTTTAATGAGGGCGTTAACCTGTTTTTTATCTAGTAGTAATTGTGGAACTTTCTTCGCATAAGTTGTAACATTTTGCTGATGAGGTAAAAACGTTATTCACAAATGAGTTTATCATTGTCCACATCTCTCAACCATTTTGGGAATAAAATAGTTCCTAGAATTTCCAATTGGACAATTAAAAAAATGTTTCATTAGGGCTTGATGGTAAACTCTGGAACTTTTAGGGTTTTTGCAATGATACAATAATACGCCTAAGATGGTTTCATTTTACGAACTGGGAATCAGCATCGTCATGTCTTATCAACTTAAATCTGATTGGTTTACTGCACAACGTATGCAATTGGATGGCTATTTTATTGGTTGGATTGGAAACACTACAGTGCTAAAGTTCAAACGCTATTCATGTCTCCGTGGATGCATAATTATTGAAAACAATGTTGACCGTACCATCCAAAAAGTAAAAATCAGATCATAAAATATGAACCAGCCTAGCTTATTCGGTTTAAATCAAACAGAACAGTTCCAGAACATTGTGACAAGTCCCAGTAACACTGGATTCGTAACAACATGGTGCGGAATATTTTTCATGATCTTGACGCTGTTGACCTCATGGAGTTTGAACATAACACTGATTGTGGCTATTATGCGAATACCGTGCCCCAGACATATCAACTATTTGTACATAATCTCGATGAATGTTATGGCGGCGATGAATGCGCTCTTCAATTTTCCTTCCAATCTGATTTTCGACGTGATAGGTAAGCTTTTGTAGCCAATAGTTTGTAATGATTTTGTGGAATTTCATCGTAGGTCACAGTAGATTTTGGTTTAGTTATGTTTTTTTTCGATTTAGGTTGTACAGTAGTCATACACTGTTTTGTATTCACGGGAAAATTGAATGATTATGCATACAAATATTTTTCTAAATAAAAGACTTTTAATCCTAGAAAAGTGATTTTTGTACATACACACACACACACCAGTTTTCTTTTGAAACTCATTCGACATTATACACTGGAGCCACTGCGTAGTTATAATTTTATCATCCTGGGATTTCTTTGTGAAACTCGACAAAAATGGCTATTTTGCTTAGTTCATTCACGTGGTTCTCAAAAATAAAACGGGGTGTTCTAATCTACTGGTTGGTAAAATTCCGTGGTAAAAATGGTTAACTTCATGGCGATTAAGACTTACTATGTACTCCTTCGCGCAAGTCAGTCAGTTTTAAGCTTATCCTATACTCTTAGAAAGATTCAGCAAATCACATCCTAGAAATGCAAATAAAAACTCAGAGGCCGTCTTGGAATATTTGCAATATTTTCTTGCAACATTTTCCAGAAAACTTCGTGAACAGTCTCTACGATTCATGTTTGAACTTCCACCACATCCCTTAATGCACATTTTTTAACTAGCTACTTTAAATTCCCAAAATGGTAAAACAGTAACTGTGTGATAGTTTCCGGCATATTTTTTTCTACTGTAATAAATGATACTAATATCTGAAATGATAAGGTGGGCTGAAACAAATGTTTTGAGTCCGCCAACGGTCTATTCTCTTAAGTTAGGGTTATACTTGGTTTTATTCTGCTACCCTGTTTTGAAAGTTTCATTTATCATTTTCATTTTCACAAGTTACACGAATTATTATGATTTATACAATCCACAGTGAGTGTATTTTGATTCTGGAGTTTTATGTATAAGGTCAATTTACTGTGTGACTGCTGTTTACAAATTTCACCCGCATTCATGTTCTCTATCAGATATTTCACTGTGGATTTAAGATTCAATTTCATAAATTTCCTAAGAAGGTTTTTCGGAAGGATTCTGACTGGATACTGTTCGGATACCAATCTTTCTCTCACTAATCATTTAATCGCAAAATTCAGCATCGTCTGGTACTAACCTCTAACTGACATCCGAAGTAAATGTTCAATCCATTAAATGTTTTTAAAATGACTGGTTGGAAATAATATTAGAGAACGGATGAGTAGTCGCTCACACTTGGTCGCAGCCTTCGCATTCAGATAAACCTACCAGCTAACCTATTCCGAAAAGAAGCACTAAACCAAGGTTTCGCTTTCATTGATAATGCATTGGCTGTATGTCCAAATTCAGGTCGATCACGTCAACTTTGCAATACACCCGACAAATTCGGAAAATATCTGACTGAATCACAGTCGCAGGTAAGCGGCTGCAGAAGACTGATATCGCATATCTAGCGCATACGTTTTCCTGAGATGTGCGTAACAAGTAGTCAGGTGTAGTCAATCGTAGATCGTTCCCTTATCTTGAGACATAAATTTAGGCAGTCAATTCTGATGTGAAGAAAAACGAATAACTACAAGCTCCTCAGCTGACACAACAGTTTTGTCGATGTTTACCGTCAGTATCTGTTTGTTTCACTATGGGGCCCGAAATTTAACATCAGTGTTCACAATTTGTGGTTGTTTATCACCAGTACTGTTCTCATTAGACCACATCCTAAACGTGTGTGCGTCTCGTATCAATGAGGTGACCATTTCTCAAACACTTTTCAGTTAGTTCAAAGACGTAGGCAATTGTCGTTTGACTGGCAAGCCTTGTGAGTAGAGTTATTGAGTTTATTGAACAGGACACATTGTGTTTCTAAATGCCGCGTAAAGCATAGAAGTGCATTCTATGCGTTGGCTGGGAAGCATTTGTTCTCCTGGCTTCACTGTTGCCTTGTGAGCCCTCCGCATCATACTCGGTTCTATGATTAACATGTGAATGTCGGTAGTTCATGATTCGTAATGACCAAACGTCTACGTTTGTGGCAGTTAATGTTCGTAGCTTATCACGGTGCGACTTACTATGTTAACCATACTTCTTTCCGACAGAATATACGTCCGATATTGTTCTAAGTAGCACATTGATTCAATCAGGCACATTATGAGTTACAAACAGCCTCACGCAGCAATGTCCGGTGGTCTTCAGTGAGATATTTATTTCCCAATCCCGGGACATTGCAGAACGTATGCTTTCGATTGCTTAGAGGTCAATGGTTCATTGATTTGATGACCAGTTCCTTGGACTTAAATTGTCCCAATTACTGCATCTTGATTATGTTACTTATCTAGATGCCTTGTTAAATTCCTAGTTTAAATGGTATGAACATAGGCGTCCGACCTTTTATATCACCGCTAACTTCTCTGTGTTGGCTTTGCGGGCTGTTTGCTTGCTGATTTTTCAGGCTTTCTTTTTTAAAAAATGGGAATCATTATACGGACCTGACTTTCATCCGCATTGTTAGAGACATTAAACGTCCAATAATATGCTGGCACGTGCTGTAAAAAAACTGGATGTTTGCGATAAACTGGTAACCAGAGTTCCCTCTTTTACTTCCCACCCTTTGCATTCAGAATTATTCTAACGTGTACCAAACTTCTCAACTGCCTGTTAGGTTAAACATCATCACGGCCATGTGTCAACATATACCAGGTTCATTTATCACGCATACCAGTAACCATTTCAATAAACCAACTATTCCGAAAGGTTTCCTCCCGTCATGCCGACCGACAGACCAAAAACAGTCACTGTTAATCGCTCTAGCTGTGTTGAGATTCCTGTATGGTTCACCATCCAAATGTACATCATTGGTCCCGAAAGCACTTGATGACCTCTCGGTAGGGACTAACATCCGTCAGCATTGCAACCACACCCGCCTCCTATGCACAACTGAGCCACTTTCACATTGTCATTGAGAGAAAGACCCGGACCAAGTATTTATGTTTCTGCACGTTCATACAGAACCACTCCAACTGTGAACTCCTCGCTCACATTTCCAACAGTTTGTCATTAAAAGACACAAATTAATCGGTTTTATGCATTCGGGCGACTTACCAAATACTCAACGAGTTTGCCATCTGGGTTTGGTAAGATAAAACCGTTGTTTTGCTCTATTATGTAAACGTGGACTGAACCTGTTTCAATCTCGTGGTAGTGTTCTGTGTTTTGTTTTGGGAGGTTTGTTTTTTAAAGGAAATGCGCGGTGGAAAAATTAGCACGTCACACATGTCTTCTTCGGACGTCGTGCTTTTTCCGGGGAAAGTACCTTATCAGTCACCGCACTGAGTAAGACTTGAAAATCTCTGTGTGGACTATTTACGAAAGAGGTACACACTACTTTTTGCTAGTCACTTATTGTAAGTTGTATGACTTACTTATAAAGCACTCAGCTGATCAGACTGACTGCGGACTAATATCGAACAATAGATTTTTCTCTCGATGTTGTCTCGTGCACCAAGGCTGCAGTACATCAAGAAACCTCGAAGAATACGGATGCTGCCGTTCGCACGAAGTTAATTTGTGTCACATGCTTCTAAGGTTCTTATTGCAAATTAGGAATGAATTCTGTCAATTGAGACTAACCAATCAGTTGCAGATATTCTTCCAACATTTAGCAGAATATATTCTGTACCTGCTCAAATTTTGCCAGTTTGTAGTTACACGATTGCGTGATAGTTCTGATAAGGACAGAACTCTTGAGAATAAAGATAACTCAACTTCAAAAACCTATACGTTTAGAGAGTGGATTGGGAGAATTGCAGTTTTGCTTGAATAACGAGTTGAATTTGCGTTAAATTCCAAGTTAGAAAACAAGGTTCATTTGTAAAATCTCCTACCGCTGATCACCATGACATGGATCACCATTCCAAGGTTACGTTAATGACGTCCAATGTGGTCCACCAGGTCGCAAGAACAAACCTGTCAGCACAACCCACCAAGGACTAGTCACTTTGCAGTCAGGTGTATGCTATTTTAACGCACTGTCCTCCAACGCAT
This sequence comes from Paragonimus westermani, assembly GCA_008508345.1. Lineage (NCBI taxonomy): Eukaryota > Metazoa > Platyhelminthes > Trematoda > Plagiorchiida > Troglotrematidae > Paragonimus > Paragonimus westermani. The sequence continues at coordinate 92,900 of QNGE01001502.1, read as the reverse complement.
ACGGTTGTTTGTTGTTCGTTGAATCAACCCGCCTTTTTGATAATAACCAATTTCCAACAGCTAGTCTAAAAAATCCCTTACATACGGACTGTCTTCTTCTCGGCATCCTATTAAGCTTTTTGCGGTGGCAGATAAATGACTCCTCAAATTATTTTTTACACCAAGAATTTCTTCAAGACCACCAGCTGATGGTAAATTGTGAGGTAAAGATGTTAGTACTGTGCAGGAGAGTCAGCTTTGTGTGGTTCCAATGAATCACTGATCGTGATTTTTCTCACTGTTGATGAAGGGCGAGTTACCATAATTCGAATTGCCGTTTTTAATTCACTTTAATGAGCCTATAGAAGAAAACATCAGTCAATTAATACTTGCAGCACTGATTTGCAAGTGTACAATATGGGTTCCGAATGAAGCACAGTCAACGGAGTTGCCATGGCTCACGTGGCGCATAATGCACTGGGCTAAAAAGGGCACCTCTTCTTGCAGCCAATGGCTGTGTAAGATGACACCAGTCAGTTCGCAACAATGCGAACAGAAAACACCTTTGTGTAATGTCTGAGCCCAACTCATTATTCATATCTGAAGTAAACGTACACCAAGCGAAGAACGAGATAAGTAAGTCTGTTTGAATGCGAAGGCTGCCATCGGATGTGAGTCATGGTCAACTTGAAGATAAGTAGTTCTTTTGAAAAGAGCCAACCTAAACTGCAAATTGCTGTTACAAATGACTGGGTATTGTTCAGTATAATACATTCAAACTCTTGGTCACTCATTCCTATTGTTTGTACCTGAAGAGATTCAAGGGGCTGTTGATCAGTAAGTGTTTATGCAATGTGAACAATCATTCCGTGTTGAAAGTTGTTATCAGTCATTTGGCAATTAGGACGATACACTACCAGTCAAATGCTTCAAGTTTGTGAGGAGAAAAATGGTATAAATTCACGACTATGGCTATTAACCTAGGGGGCAGGTATGACTGAAATTAATCAAAATCATTAATTTTTCTTTTAATCGGATTGTTAAAAACAGTGGTATGCAGAACACATTTAAAACTGCAAAACTTAGAGGGTATCATTACAATTCACTTTCCAACATTTGTTGTAGGATCGCAACTTTAATAAAAATATAATTCGTGCACAGATGTAGGAAAGGACAAATGAACATTCAGTAATGAGTCCAAACTGTCGAACGACGATAACTGAGACTGTATTTATTGGGATGATGAAGCAGGATTAGTAATGGCGTTAAACCGACTGGGTCAGAAGAAACATATGCTAAGCTAATGGGTTTATGGAAGCCTAGAACTGATAGCTTGTGTGCAAATAATATCTGCTAAGAAGGACTATTCGCATCCGTCTCAGGGGAACAACACAAACATGGATTAGCGTGACTCAATGAAAATCCAAATATTCCGAAGTTACTGTTTTGTTCGGTATGGATGAGTTATTCTGTACAATAACATTAGGTGAATATGTTACCAGTCTTCCTTTCATCCTACAATTCATGTAACTATCACACACACCACTATAGCTTTGAAACAGTTACACACGATTTCATAAGTAGAATGTGAGCTGCTGCTACTAAGTTGATTTCTCTTATTATAAGTTGCGAACGTCTTTCGGGTTTCAGTAGTGTCTACGTTTTCAACAATCTTGCGGTTTCGTTTAGGCGTTGTGAGGCAACGTTTTACGACCCGAAAAAAAAGCCACTGTTGAAACTTAGTTCAGTGTGGATATTTCTGTTTCCAACCGTGGTAACTACATCCGTCAATATTCGTGCTTGACTGTGTCTATCAACGGATCATATATGACAGATTTTTGTAAGCAAGTGAATTTGGTTGGTTAAACAATCAAATGAGCTAAAACGTCTAACGAGTATGACCAGTGGTTGGACTGCTGTCAGCTTATTTGTCATCAGTATCAAGAGTAGAAAATGGGAGTGCTTGTTAGTCTATGTTGGCTACAAATATACCGTTCGAGTCAGTAAAGTGTAACCCCAGCGACTGATGAAATTACCTAGAAATGATCAACTACTTCGTGGACTATCGTTACCCTTGCTTACAAATGAACAACCTGGTGGCACCAACTCAGTGCACTCACTAAACGGTGTAACTATACCGAAAAATAAATGGACAGATCAGGTGGGTGCCTGAACGCTAGGTTGAGAGATACGACTGCGCAACCAAACTCGCTCAGTTTGTATGCAAGAAGGTTTTCATTCTCATCCGTTGCTAGAAATGTTAGCCATCAATTTATTTTCAACCGTACTTCCGAGAGAATTATGAACCGTCCTCTCCAATGCTTCGTGTGTTCTACTGGGACGGTCACAATTAGCTGAACCAAGCCAGCTGTTTGTGTATCTAAACACATTGGTTCCTGGATTTCCGTGAAGTACACATGTCTTCCAACCTGCGTGGTTTGTCAACTTCATTCTATTATTTTGATATATTCGCCGTTACTGTTGTCTGGTAGTGAAGCGTCAACAAGACCTTCCGGTAGTATCTACCGGTTACTATATTCTAAAAGTCATGTTCAAGATTGTGAGGGGCACGAACCATTTCGAAGTGCATAGGGAAGTTTTCGGTCATAAGGGAGAGATATGACCCAACAAGTATTCAAATAATGAACTGATTTCCCCTTTAATACCCGATCACAAATATAGGCCGCTTTTTACTGGCATTTACACTGCTGCCTAACCTTCAATACTCTCTGTTGCTTTCATGAAACCAGTAGTGAACACTTCCTCTCAGGACGATTACTCACTTTCGCCTCCCCCCTCCAAGTAAAAAATTGGGATGGGTTGGGGTGAACAATAACACCACTGTAGGTGACCACTGCATGAACAGCTGAACGACTGAGCATGGATTATGGTATTCTTGTCAGCTACCTTGCATGTGTGCACACAATGCATGAAACAACGAATGACAGCAACAGTGACATCCGAAAAACTAAAACCACTTCTCTCTCGAAGCAACTTAGCAATCAGATCGCACAATTTAAACATTTCTCCGCGTCACCTCAAACGTGAATACCACAGTGTTGGTATATATAAAGTAGGGATAAAAAAGGTTAGTAAGAGGAAGCTACGGGATTAAAATTAAACACTATTAGTGAAAGTGATTGTTCGTCGTGCCAACTGCAGACTGACAGTCCTGTCTTTTTGTTGGCAAAAGGGTGGTTTCTATCTGTGGATAACAACAGCCGCTCTCATCTGAAGTGCCTACCAAGTTTGGCCTATGTAAACAACTTATAAAACTTTGACTGTGATGAGCCGATGTTCAGAAACCCACGCGCAACCCAAGCTCGAAAGTGCGGAATGTTCATGTTGCATTAGTTGCACACCATTGCTGTAGATTTATGGACTACTGAAGCTCCAAGAACGTGATGTACCAACGCGATTGATATAAGTAGTATGGATTTGTGGTCAAATATTCCCAGTATATCACGTTAATTAAACCTAGCTTTCTTCTACATTCCTTTAATGACTCTGCTTTCAAGACTGTTTGGTTGTTTCCACACTCCGATGATCTAACTATGAGAAAGCCGCCATGTCAGTCCTGTCAGCTCCAACAGTCGTATCCTTTCCGAATCCAGCAAGGAGCGTGGAATGCAATGGAGAATATTTAGACCCACCGAAAATTCTTTCACACCTTCTAATCATGCTTGCAATCGGCCGGGAAAAATGATAACGCAGGTTGGGTTCTTTAAAAAAGGAACATTTTCATTAGAGCGTACGCAAAAACACTTGGTTAACTAGAGAATCCGAGAACTTCGACGTTAAGTCAACACAACAGAGTCTATCTTCCACTGTACACGAATGACCATTCTATTCTTCCGCATAGGATGAGTGAAGAGTCATAGTTTCACAATAACGCATTCAGTGTGAAAACTACATTGCACAGACAGCCGAGAGAACCTAACTCTAAAGGGAGAGGCGCCATGACATTCCCGCGAAAGACACTGATACAATCGAACGTGATTCAATGGCTGACGTAATCAGACAACAAAACAACACATGAATTCGCTAAACACTTCCGATGTTTTTGCTTCACATCCTCAGACAAACACTCACAACCGAATTCGCCCTTGGTTGGGCTCATGAACATACCTCGAAGAACCAGTACAACAGTATCAAATAGCATGCCTTAAATTATGTTCAGTAGACCGTTGGCAGAGTAGACGAGCGGTTCAGTTTTTACTGTGAGGAATACTGGCTCGAACCCGAGTCCGTTAGCCACTATCCAATGAATAACTCCATGGTGAAACAAGCTACTGAGTATTAAGCATGTGAGTGAATATTCGACTAGTGAATAACGTTCATATGAGATAGTTAAAGTCAACACATTTGGAAAATTATGTTGTGCGATGAGGCGGAAGAAAGAACGAAATAAATGACAAAGTTCTGTCCAGTCATTTCGTGGTTTGTGTTTTACACAGAGGGGACGTGTAAATTAGGGAACAGCTGATGTTTTATGGGTACAGGTGCGTGGAACCAGAGGTTGAAAGGGTTATTCACGATGTGCATAATGGATGTGCATTTAGTGAACAGTGTGGAGATTGTGAAAATGATCAGAGAGAGGACTGTAAGTACAATTTTCAAAAGTGTTGAAGTAGATGAAAATAGCCTGGTCGTTGAATATGTTAAAAATCAATCCAGCTGCCATCGATAAATGTTGAAAAGGAGGGACAAAATAGTGTGGTCTTCCACAAACCCCCAACAAACACAACCGCGGAACTGTAGAGTCACAGTTCTAACCCGCATACCACAATAAATAACTTCATCTCATTAGGAGTTGGTAACGACTACAGGCGAAGAACAAGGGATAAATATAGAACCACTGACAAGTAAAGTGTTGTGATCAGGAGAAAACGCTACGGTGTTTGAACGAAAGCGGCTTCTTTATTGCAACATGTTTGGCCAATCAACTTTCGATCACGAGGTGAGTGCGGCATCCGAGTCGATCAGTATCCGCCAATCAGAAATGCAATCAGCTGCTACTTCGAATTGCCTTGTAAGAGGCGGAGATTGGAACAGTTTGTTTGAAAGAGTGTCGGATTTAAACAGATGACTTACATGAATCAAGGTCGTCAGTGGGGACACCAAATGGTCCAATCAAAGGTAACATGATTGTCAACCGACAGTACTGGTTGTTATAAATACTGTTGAGTCCACGTAAAAAGGTATTGTCTACAAAAGGAAAGACCGGGATTCTATTAGGCAGCTCAGTTATCCGTCGTTCTGAAACTTTCTCGACATGTCAGCCGAGTATGCGGGAGCCAGAATGTAAGGCACTCAGGTAGTTAAGTGACTCTGAAGTCAATGCGTTTATTAATCTGACGGATAACAGAGATAATTATGTCCAACTACCCATCAGTCCTTCTCTTTTAAACATGAGAAAAATTATGTACCGACGGTCATTTGAGTTTAACATGAGTCTGTTGTTTATTAGACTGTTCTCGTATCTTCAGTAACCGAACAACAATAGTAGTGTTGTGATCCAAGAACGCAAGGCTTTTTGTTCAGAAAACCAATACATGGACTATGCGCTTCAACATGACTGCAAGTAAAAAACTCATTTGCGTACGACACTAGTCACATAACATCATGGTTGCCACGGACGCCACTGCTCAGTTCCTTTATGTGGCAACAACCATTCACGCAATACTACACTCCAATGGTTGCTCCTGTATTTACCCGTGACTATTTCGATGTCAAAATCTATGCTCCTGCCCCACTACTAAATAGTTGTGTTGTGAGTAGTATGGTGAGATAGTTCATCTTCACTACATTAATAGCAGCAGCTGCAGGAACAGGTCGTGATTTTCTACACACATACTTGATCGCGCTAACCGTTGTAAGACCATTGTACAAAGGTTAGCTTTCTCAGAAACGTCTGGAGCGTAATTTTATCCATTTATCACTTAAAGTGAACTTCTGCAGACAGGTCCCGGTAGTTGTTGGCCCGTAGGACAAGTCGATCAGTCGGTTGGATGGGTATTCCTTTCAATTTGCTTACTTTTAGTTTCATTCACGTCCTTCGTTGAGCATCGTGATGGCTTTATAACTTCCGTTTCTTTGTAGCACATGAAAACTTAACAAATCTTGAGTGATGTTTGTGCTGATTCACCATTTTGAAGTACAAACATTGTGTGTCACTCATCGTTCCTAGGATATTTACCTGTAGCTACGAGCCGCCGAGGCAACGATCCTCTCAGAACATCATGTTAATCGATATGTACAACTGATCGTAAGGCACTAACTGTGTCCTAACTGATGGATTGTTGCTCAGTATCCCACGACACCTTCTGTAGCAGAACACAAGATGTCAAGCTGTTTTAAGAACATATATTTGTGATGTTCAAATGACCTAGCGAATAAACATCACTGTTTCCCCACGTTTTATACTCACTTCCATTCCCTGTTCAACACTCATACATCGGTCATTGTGTGTTCAAATCGGTTTTTGTTTCGCCAACTTCTCTAAACACGTCATACTGGGTTTAACGAACTTAGGACTATATCAATCCGATTTATATCGCTCGTGGGTACATACTTGTTCTCTACACGAATGCGTTTCTAAGACACCAGAACGTATTCGACAGAATCTATTAAGTGTATCTACATTCCAACTAATTTGTTTTGAATTGCTCATCAGGCCTGAATGCTCATCTGTATTCAGAATACGGCTTAACAAATTCATTTAACTGATCGGTTTTAACCTCACCATAAAATGGTGATACTAGTAGTTGTTGTGTCCGCGTTAGAGAATCGACTGACTTGAGTAGTATTCACAAGAGATGGTGTTCGGAAATCTAGTGTCAGTCTTCATCATAATTTAACCCTTCGTCATAGCAACCACCGGTTTTTGCCAACTGGCATCATTCTGGGCTTTTCACCCTCATTTGCAGTGAACTGTTGCCAACCAGTAATCCGTACTGAAATGGTAGAACACAAAGGTTGAACCGTTCAACGCCAGGTCGAAGCAAATGTACAGAACGGAGTACTTTGGTGTCTTCGCATAGAATGTGGGAATCACGTTCAGTGGACGACAGAATTGCTTAATCAGGCAGGTTTTGTGCTTCGAACCGAAAGCTAATCTGAAATTCGGTAAGACAGTCTTCACCTAATAGACAATCACTGGCCAAAATCGATATGAACATGACATGACGATAACCGAGGACTGAAACCGGTAGGAGAGGGTTCACAACGACTAGTGTGAACTGGAAATGATTACTAGAGACTAAAAGTTAGTGGCCTTGGAATAAAAGGTGTTAGCTGTGGGCTAAATGTTACATGGAACTAATGATGATTTAAACTGAGTGGTAAACTACCCCTAGCTAGTCCGAGAGTTATGATTGCTGATGTCAACCCTCTCACCCGGAAGTGACAATACAGTACTACTAGAGGATAGTCGACGAATGAAGCTTCATTTGAGGGTTTCCTATGTAATTTAACCTACTAACAGGCGTCGGTGAACAGAGGAAATTTCAGTCAACTGTGCATTGTGTGAAACAGACACCTGCCAGAATTCTTTGTCTACCTCTTAAAAATTTACAGATATTTTCTCCCTAAATGAATTAATCACTTACAGTATACAAACTTAGATTCGTCGTTTGTTATATACCGGTGTACACTCATCAGCATGGAGACCATGAATAGCTTGTTTTTACTAAAGGGCGATACTGATGCAAACATTTCAGCTATCAAGTGAAATACATGAAGTACATAATATTTTAGCTCAGTACAAATGAAACGTGCGTTGAACTAATGTTTGTGACCGGGTGGAGCGATCCAATTCCTATTCATCAGGTTTCACTAGATGACAAACAACACACATCACCGAAGTATCCAGATAGACTGTTTGTATGAACCGTACCGAGATTCAAGGTTATATACACGTATGTAGGATCCTATCTGAAGGTTTCTAGACAGCACATAGAACCAAGTAAGGCCGTTCAAGAAATTCCACAAGTGTTAGAATATGAACTGAGGTACGAAAGGGAAAACAGGGTAGCTTACTAAATAGTTGAATGTCTGTAATTTATCATACGCTGTGAGCTTGGTCTAACATACATTGTGTTAGTTCTTCTGTGATGTAGTTTCTCCTGAAGGTTCAGGAAAAGTGTTCCTTCTCATGAACTACGTTTTAATAGGTCTGAAATTAAGCAACCCTGAAGTAACTAACTTACAAATGTCGTCCGTCATGTGTGCCGCCGTATAAGTTTTGTTTTGACCTCATCAAGTTGTAAGAAATGGCAATTGCCACATTTCACACAGAAACCGTGTGATTTTTCATTTAGGTGATGGAAATTGTTGAAACAAGATAACAGTGCAACTCTGTCCACTGAACTTGTGGAGTGGGGCGCAGCAAGTCACTCGCTTCATGTTGATACGCACTTAAGACGAACGTCATTCCGTCAATCCCTTTAGTCAGTAGTTGAAGTGATCCACTGAGTTTTACTCACTGCTAGGTAATGTCCCAGGTAGTTTTCTCTAAGGGGCCTACAGTAAGTCTCGGAACCTCATCTAACCGGTGAGTATTGCTTTAGCTACTACACTGCTCAATTAACCGAGAGTTGTTGAACAGTATTCATTCGGAGGTTATTCTGAATACTCTTAAAAATGATGCTTGGAACACCAGTTGTTAAAACAGGATTGGTCGAACTATGACGTACTCTGTATCCGGGTAACAAATTCGTTTTTTTTTGGTAAATTTCGTTTTAGTAGGCACAATGAAGGGCGCCTGCTTCGTTCGTTTTATCACATCGGCATTTATTATCATGGGTACATACGCCCACTTTATACTAAAGTGACGTTTCCAAGGGAAAGGGTTTTCTTCGGTACCGTGACATTTCCGTTATAACGCCTTTACTTATAGCGTCTCCAGCACCCTTCATTATGCAGCGGACAACAGCTGACAGGCTGTAATTACACGACCTCAGTCTGTTAGATGCATTGCGATCGTCAAGCCAGTTGAATACTTGTCTTGTTGTCCTGAATGTGTGTGTCGTGGCTGCGCATAGGTACGTATAGTGATGATGACAGATTCTGGTGCAATTTTCCATGTTGGACACACCTAGACAACAACTAATTGTTGTTTGCAAGTCAGGCGGTTCAACTGGTTTGAGCTGCAGTATGTTAATGTTGAGAAGACTTTTTAGGCTGGCAAAAGTAGACGTCCTAACAGTTAGTAGAGCAGCTTCATAAAGGATGCTGACAAACCAGAAAAACCGTTTGTTACCTTGGCCATTTCGGGATAAATAACTTGTCTATGTTGAGGAGGGAATTCTGAACCAGAGATATTCCTTATCACAACAGTGCTTGTTAGAACGGTGCTCTCTTCTAGTACAACTGAGCAGCTTCTGAACTACAGGCAATACATGAGGCATGTCCAGATTTTATGACAAACGTAGTGCCCCGTCGTTGGTTGTTCCGTCTTCCAAATAAACACAATTCTCTCCTAGATACTGGCAACTTGAAGTTCTGCATGAGTATTGCTGGGCCGAATATTACTGGTAAACTTAAGAAACAGTCCACTAGATTACCAAAGCGATTTTCGAGAGTTTGCAGCCATTAGGACATAATCATGTGACAAACAGAGGTCACCTGAAACGAGTTTTATTTTCCGTCTAAAAGAAACTGTTGAATGTAGCTAATGGGTGTGGAGTTACATTTGGGTTTACTAAAAGGAAGCCGCTAGACTGGAACCACCAGCCCCTATTTTTACGAACGAAATGAGATGAATGTACTGTCAAAAGTCCGGCTACGGCAATTAGACGCGTCTGTCCGATGATATCGGTCTACTGTATGGAGCTAGAAAACCCGGCCTGATCAGAACAGGCTGACGTTTGTTCTCTTCTTCTGCAAGACTGTTATTACCTGTTGAAAGCATGTCCGATTACACACACACACACACAAACACCGAGAGTCAGTAAAAACACCCCTGTCGTGATCACGTTAATCTTTTGGCGACGGCGCAATTAAGCCATGGCAGTTCTTTTTTTCATTTCCACGTTCCGTTAGCGAATTCTTTTCCACGATGTGTGTTGCCGATTAAACTAGGCGCTTTTTCAAGTCTAACACAAGTCAGTAGGGTGCACATGAGTTATCAGCACGTCGATATCGATAGTTGAACAGTGGTGATTTCAAGAATCAGACTGAGTTGATATGACGAATCTCTTAAAAGTGATCATTAAAGAAGAGTGTCAGTGAGAAAGACAGTCAGTAGATGAGAACGATAAAAACTAGTTCTTTTACTTGTAACTTAGTTTTCCGAGTTTTCGACTACAACTAGGTGATAATGTTGTAGGGCGCAGATACAGTAAGTTTATATATTTCTTAAGCCCTGTTACTGCAAAGTTAGAATTTTAGTTAGTAATGAGATAGTGTCTTTAGCGTAGTGTACAGTGCGACCGAGTAAGCCGAACAGACGACTCACAGTTTGTTTTGCAACTTCGAGAGGGAATACTGCGGTGGTCGGCGACTGAATAACTATTGTTCACTTAGGGATTTGGCTGAATTACGTTTTACGCCAATCACATTTGTTTACAACCTTCTAATTCTCACAGACTTTACAGCCAGTCTTTTACGGAAGGGATCATTAGACTGGAGATTCGCGTTTGTAAGACTTCATCAAGCACGCATAGCTTTGTCATAATCGGTATTCGAACTCCGGTCCATATTTCTTTAGAGCAACCGTGTTGACCACTAAAACGATGACTTCACATCAAGCACGGTCTAATAATCACCTCTAAAAGCTAAACCTCGGTCGAGCGGGAATTTCCAATTATACTAAGCCTCTTGAGCAATGTCGTAGACCACTGACGAGTAGTCTTCTTGTTAGGGTGCTGTTAGAATGAACACAATCATGTATCCATCTACTCATCAATAAACCAAAATACCCCCCCCCTGCGCGTGAAATAAAATCGGAGGTTCCAACTTAACTGAGAAGTTGTGGTCTTGGACTCACCGGCCGTAATTACCAGGATGCTTGCTTTGTCTGTCCTATATTCGATCGGTGACTTGATTGTTAACACTGAGCGAAAATGATTGATTCAGATAACAACTTTCTCATGCCTGATGTGAGGACAGTCGTGCGATGGTCAACACGGTTACCTTATGAATGCGCGATGGGAATTCTAGTTCTTGTCGTGGCAAGGATGTGCACTGCTGACGCGCTTCAACAACATAGGAACTGAAGCATAATATTTCTTTCGAAAGAGTATTTGGGAAGTTTACCTGTGCGCTAAGCTTCCGATCAAGACTTGGCGGCCTCCGGATCAAGTAGGGTAACATTTGTTGAGCGAGTTGCTTATTTTATAAACACCAAACAAAGTATGGTTAGTAGGTCTAAAGTTAGTTGAGAACATATGAAATGGTTTGAAACGGTAAATTGATTAACGTGGATTTCGAATAATCTGAAAAGTCTAAGGACGTTTGAACTGATGAAATGTTTGTATTGTGGACTTATTTTGAAAGGCAGTTTTTATGTGATTTTCACAACAGCTGACAAAAATACGGAATAGTGAACACAAACTGACAATGTATTAAATCGTAATGTACACGTTGAGTATATTTTCATCGTTTTTAAGTCTTTAAAATGGAAAAATCTGAACGCTGAAGGCAGATACAACTATCGGACATTAAGTTGACCTGATCGGAGGGAGTCATCTTTTAAACCCATGTGTATGAATTCACAAGTAATCACGGAGACCATAGCGCTGGATTTTCCGATAATTTTGGTGTACGCGTGAGTGACAAGCAATTTCCGAAGTGGTCCATTAACTGATGAAGCAGTCAAGAAGCAGTCTACAGGAATACGGAAGTGAACACGACGTTTTCGTAGACAAGCCTAGATTATTAATTGATCATCTTATTGAGCCCAACTGTGAGTTCATTGTATTAACACGTGACCAAAACAAACATTAGATTACAGTATATTCGTAAATTGCAACATTACGCCATTTTGCGTAGAAAACGGACAGAGATGGTATTGAGAGTAGGTCGAAGAAACTGTGGCTTTTTAGACGGCATGTAGCATTATCTGACTGGGATATCCCACAACCGGGAGATAATAATTAATCAGAGATAGTTTCATCAAAAATTGATTTTTTTGTCTATTTGGTTTCCTATTTGGGTTAGCAAATCTTCCGAATCCTGTCAAGTCATAATCACAGTTTTTGACCACACGTATCATCCTACATGATGATGCTTTTCTCATAAATCGGGTAGACCCGACTCAACAATGAGGATGTAGCATAACAATGAGCGCTTACAAAATGTGGTCATAGATGAACCAAGTACTCCCCTCAATATGTATAGGGCTTCAAACATTCGCGAACACGTCATCATTTAGGCACAGCAGAATGCGTATTGGTTGAAGGCCTTTGTGTTCTGTACAGACACTGACAAATTGCGTGTTTTGAGACCTGAAAGTACGTTAAGGTGAACAAGGCGTCATAAAATGAAGTGGCGACAAGGCACATGCTGTTATCAAAGAAGATTTACTCGCATGCATGTACTTCAGGGAGCCTGGAAGCAAGGATACGGTCGCGTCAACTGTGAGGTGGTCAGACTTGATTCACAAGGTTGGGAACCGGATTACTCCTCCTGACTCTGATAAAAATATGTACCAATGGTGATTTTCAGTCGGTGAGTGCGATTCAAATCTGTTACTTTTTTCCTCATTTAACTCTGTGAACAACGTCTGTCTGAGAGCAGCCTTTGACCGATTGAGCAAAGGGAAAGCCGATGAGAAAAATGGCCTTCACAACAGTTACACGCTCATCAGAGCAATACCGAGTTGGTTACAATCTCTGGTGTGCAAACACAGTCATCAGCATGTGAAACGTACATTTCAACTGTGGTTTGAAAAGCATTCAATGCATTTACCTCGTCTCCGGTCAGTTGAAGAGGAGTAATGACAAAAAAGATGGTTGTACGGATGTGTAAACACTTCAAGACAAACTGGAGGACACTTTGGAGTTAAGTTTGCTTTAATCACTCTGACAGTAGCTGATTTCAGTAACCGACTGCAGTGAGCTTAATGTATACTAATGAAGGGTTATGTGACAGGACACTGATTTTGGCAACATAAATAAGATATTGTAAATCATCGCAACAAACCTATGAGTCCACTTCGGTATTTGGTCTACCAGAGAAAGGTAGCAGGATCAACCTTTCTGCCCCACTGAAGATGACATCAACATGTCGACCAGTCATGTTTCACATAAATAAATGAGGGTCAGTTGAGTTAAGATTATTCCCCCCTCATCTTAAGGTGATTTCGATTTCTTCGGAGAGTCGTAGGCACTATCGTTACTGTGTACGTGTCAAGTGAGTGTGCCCCTGAATATGGGTTGTCGAATTATGTTCAGGACTACAGGCTTATCAATACAACAATTCTTTTCCGAGAAGAAGGAGCCACATTCATCTAGGATGAAATGTGGGCAATGTAAAATGATTTAGCTGAGGTTCACGGTTCCTTCCATCTACCACGGAATAACTGGCGACAACTATACACATAACTTGCCGATGCAATAGTTGGCATTGTTCTCATTATCTGATATATCCAACTTACACATCCGTTGTCGAAGGTACGTTCCGACCCGTCAGTGTTTGGCTGCCGATGGTTGTTTTGTTGCACACTTCTTATCCGTCAAAGGTCATATTATTACCTCATTACTACATCATCCGGGCCAAACTTTTCCTCTTCAATAAAGTCACGAGATGTTCACTTATATGTACATACATTATATATATATATTGTGTGTGTAGTGTCAAAAAACCGAAAGTAGTTCTTTGTGACTGAACACAGTCAGCGTAATGAAGTCAAGAGGAAGAGTCACTTCTTATATACATATATATATGTATATACATTTCTATATGCATACATGAAAAGTGAGTCTCCACAATGATTTTCTTGCGTTGAGTTTTTTCTTTTGAAATAATTGCTTTTTGGTTGGGGTTGCTGTCACGGTTTCAGTAGACGTACTTAGTGTTCGGTTAAACTCTGTCTAACTGTTTGTTTCAATGTAATACAACCGAATATCTCCAAACTGGTTCCGTTCAGATCAACCCGATGGTAGTCCTTGCTAACTGGCGGATATATGTCGAGGTGGAGCTCTCAGAGAAAAGCACAGAGCGTGCTTTGATCAACGATGATCTTTGAGGATCTCCGTTTGCTCAGGAGTATGTACCCAAGAGACTAATTGCTGCCCTTTTTGTATTCACTGTATGTTGTATCTCGTGGTGTGACAGGTTTGGTAGTATGCCATTATCATCGACTGTCTCGATTTGAGGTTATGTAGGCTGGCCATCTACTTCTAAATTAGAAGTTTATCCACAGAACACCTGGATTTCGGTGGATGCATGACTTGTTCTCCACAACCTAATATGGCAAAACATCTGTGTAATGTATGATGGTTTCACAGCCTTTTCGTTGGGTAATTATTCTAAATTTTTAAAACGCGTATTAAAAATCACTTAAAACCAGAGAAATACTTGGTCGGTAAAATTGTCTTGTTTTTAAGTAAAATCATTTTGCAACTTGAGGAATCATAATTATACTGATCCGCTGGGCAAGATGCGAACGGAAATCCTTCGTCCTGTAGATTGAACTCTCTTTGACTACATCAGCTATATTACGCGCATAATTTCTGACTGGAAAATTTGGCAGTTAGTGTGTGACGTACATCTTATAGTATATTTGGATATGACCTGTCTCAGATGGTGAATTCACGCTGCATGCGATCAGAAAGTTTTGACAATGAAGTTACTTGATGTTTTATGCCGTCTTTGTCTTTCTCAAACCAACGCCCCAGTCAAAAAAGTCCCGGTTGTGTGTGGGCTCAAAGAAAGTCGACAATCTGAACGAGTTACGAAGCAGAAGTTTGCGCTTTTAATGCCACACTTTTCACTTCCTCAACAGTTCATTCTGTGAGTGTCGAATAACACCAGGCAAATTAGTTATTGTGGCTTATACTTATAGACATTTCCGCTCATGGTGTTTTTACCGTAGTGAAAATGTGCAAAGTGACCAATTATTTATCAGAATCAGAAGTAGACGTCAAAACAGAGTGCAGAATCAACTGCTGATAAATGAAAGAAAATTTTTTCATCGATCGGTTAGTGATTCTTTGGCTTGATAACTGTTCGTCGATCGTTGGTGCCCCGACTATTCAGTTATGCATATTGGTGCCTGAAGTGTTCTACTAGAACGTGTTTGACATAAGCCCGATCATTGTACATCAGCTCAGTTTTAAGAAATAAAACCACGACTAATTGCATGTTTATTCTCATTAACCAAACTCTTGTTTTGGCATACTTCTCTCAGAGAAGAAAAAAGACTAACGACAGCAGTCTCGAAACAATCGATTGAATCACGTGGGGAAAATTGTTAGCTTCAAATATCAGGACAGCTAAGGTAAAAACAGAAAAAATGAATTTTCAACAGATCGCGTGTTGTTCTTTTGATTGTTCATGTCCGTTTTTGATCCAATGTTTCCTACCTTAACGCAGCTCAGTAAATATAATCCACTGTTTATTAGCTAACTGATAATATCAAATCACCTGTTCTTGGTAACTATCCAGATAGGACAATGAAACCTACATAATTTTTGTCATGAACTGCATTATTTAGTTACATATTCCTTAAAAACAGCCTTCAGCTTCAATTTCGTATGCTTGTACACACTGTAGAAAATATTATGAGCATTCGAATGATATTATTTTTCACACTGTCAGATTTTTCTGCATGATAAAAATGTTGATTAGACTGAACTGACAACCAGAATCCTCTTGAAGCACACTGTTCGTTCCGATTAGTTTCAACCAAGTATTTTGACTGTTCCGTATACACGTGAGCCTGGATAGTGCAATTGATGGTAACCGTTTTCCGTGAACACTTTTTGAGATCTCTGACGGATAAATTTTACATCTAAATTCCGTAAACTAAACAATTTAAATTCGGCAGAAACCTCTCTAACTGAGAACTCGGGTATTAAAATCAGTTGCTTTTGAAATGTCAACAATACAAGTCCAAAGTTTTTTGTGGATGGGCATGATGTGAGTAGAATAAATTGAAGTCATTCAAGTGGTCGTAGGTAGGCAGAGCGTAGGCAACCGAATGCGCAATGATAATAGGAAGGAAAAACACCTCGACAGGCGATTATTGTCGGTGCAGTACTCAAGAAACAGATTATCTAGTAATCTTACGAACAACATAAGCGTGCTCACATTCACAAATTTCATCATAACAATACATAGCAGTCAGAATCTACAGACCTCACGATATGTCATAAGCAGAACACGCCTCTTTTTGTAGGCGGAACAAAGCACTTAAATTGACTAACTTCTCAAATCAAGTGCACTTTCCGGCAGTGTTTCATTTTCAGCGGGTTTAAATGGAACAGTCCAGTGCGAAAAAGTGTGTAAGCAATCCCGGTGTGAGTTACCAGCCACGGTGCAGTGAACGGCCGTTTCATGACGAGTAATGTAGGTTTAAAATTTAGTCTATGACGTTACTTTGTGGTATAAGTATCGTTAACGACAAAAGAAGGAACCAATTAAAGGTTCAGCAATCTAACAAAATCGGTGGGCTACTTAGAACATAAACGAACTTGTATACGTGTAAAAATAAATGAATGTAAATTTTATTCAAAAACGTGAACACTTCCGAATAATACCGTCTCAGTCAACCTCTAAACTTCACCATACTGTTCGTAATTCCTCCTTTTCTCTTCTCACGTTATCCATGGATGAATTGCTGGAAAAATCACTTGTTACGAAAATTCGGATATCGAAGAGCAACACATAGTAGATGTTTAATCAATCAAACAGTGTCGTTTGTATGGATAGCCCTATTTTCAAAGAGCGGGCTCCGACTCAGCCAGCATGCAAATTATGGTGTACACAAGTAAGCTAAACCTTGCTTGTTGTTGTGTGAAACTAAAAGCCTCTTAGAGGTTGTATTGATATGCGTCCGGCATGAAATAGATGGAATCAAATAATGGACGCTTGAAAAAAGCTAGAAACGGTTGTGCATGAATATGCTTAACATGCATACTCTCGAATAGAAACACTACGTTGGAATTAAAACCGAAATCGTCATTCTGTCCTCAACACTCGTTAGCTGACTGTTTAGTTGAGCACTCCTTTCTCTGTTGGTTTTGCACCCCACTTGCTTAAGATTCAAGTCATACACTGCCATAATGCATCAGTGGTACGCTTCATATTCTACTCATTCCGTTAGTTTTTCAGAATTACAAGAATTCACTGTTTTACCCTTATTTTCACTCAACTTGATAAACGACCAAGCCGGATGTTGCTGAATCTCACTGACCGTTGAGCAGCCCTGTGCGTCACGTGATGAGCTGTTTTTCACTTCTGTACACAGAAGTAGGGTATGTGATCCACTGTTGCATGAGACATGTAGAAACATAAATCTTTGTGGGCACAATATCACAATCAACCTGCCTGTCTGGAGCGGTTCTTTACTACGGGGATTCATTTACTGCCATTAGTTTTAAGATGCTTATATTTTTGCAGTGGTTTTGTGTCATTCAAAGTTTTAAGGTCGGGAATCTCCAGGTCTCTTTTGCTAACGCACCATCTACAATTAATCCTTTCTTTTCTGGTCCTTCAGTGCCTTTTTACGTTTGATACATTGTTTTTACCTTGGCGTTTAAAACCCTGTACTAAAATTTACTCATCCAATTAGAAAAAATATTGTATGAGATACGACCACAGACAGAGGTCATTTTTGCGAACATGTCTGAGATATATGATTCAACCACCCGCGCCTTAGTTGACCTTTGGAATCGATACTCGGTTAGTTACGACATCACTTACTTAGCTAAGGCCCTGTGAGTAGTTATCGTTTGACAAATGTGCCGACTTGTCTGTAAATGAGTGCAGAAGAGACACTAATTATCCAGGTTTTCAAATTGTAAACAACTGTGTTTGTCACCCTATAACCTACAAAGTCACATGTGGCTGTCCAAATATTGACAGGCTTAATCGAAATTGGTAGTTACCGCTGATTGATGATTATTAGTATACGAGGTATGATGATTTTTTGTAGGTCGGCTGGTAGAGCGCTTGTCACGTCCTGGTATGCTTTTTCTGTTCCTGGTTCAAATCCATCCGAATTCCAACACTTACTACTGAGGTCACGCGAATTCATTTAGGAACGCCGGAACAGAGATTTCCTAACCTGCACGCCAAAACAAATCATAATCCGTCTTTCAGTTCCAGGATGGCGGCAACGTACTTTTGTGAATATATGATTGTCATTCATCGGTCCAGCACAAAAGTCAGGTTAATCCATGTCACCTAGTCGACGTTGTCTGTTCCTTTATCTATGACATTGCTCCTATAACACGCTAGTTCTCCGGATCTCCACTAACAGATACATATAAACCATGGAATATGAAGACTCTGTCACCATGGGAACAGTGTTGACTGCGCACTTCACCTTCTCATTTCCCATAGTATATTTTTAGTCAGCCCCGTGAAACTGTAGTTTACTGCGTATTTTTTCCGATTTGGTCTTCCGTGTCAAAATTCCGGACCGGGGACTTTTCAGAAACACATTATGGCAATTTTGACACTATATATGTGTTAAGTTCATTATTGGTTTGCAGGCTGTGGTACTGTTGTATAACAGTCCGCCTCATTTGTGAGTAGAGTATTACGTACATTCGGGGACTAAAGGGCAAACCTCAACTTCAGGAAGACGATGGACCAGAATCAACCATCGGAATAGTGTGTAGGCACTGGGGTGGAAGTGTCGTCGGGGCGAATAACAACTTAGTGCTACCTAGTGTGTGTGAATGTACGTCAGCCGCACAAATGAGGGTATGTGTTCCTGGTGGTACGTTTTAACATAACCTGTACGGGAGTCTATGTGGTAAACAACTTTGCAGGCCAAGCGCCTTTCGCGATCACAACAGTACTCTCATCCACTCAGCTTTGATTCATGCTTGCCTCAGTTTACTTCTAGCCGTATTGACAGAATAACAGGAGTTGCTTACTGAGTTTTGTCGTATATAGACAATGTAGTCGGTTACAGTACACCGTCTTTCATGGATTGGACCATGCAGAAGCACAACACAACTTCCAGTAGGCGAGAAATTATAGTCACCGGTCGAAAAGAAAACAAGTGTGCAGACAGTACAAATTACAGCTAACTATGAACGAGACAAGACGTAAAGTCTTAACAGTTCACTAACCGATATTACTGTATAATTACGTGCTAGGATGAAATACCAAATGTGCTATGAGTATGTGTTATGCGTATACGAAGTATACGAAGCAAATAAAAAAGACTGTCTATCGAATGGATATTAGACTTAGCAGGTACACACCTGGTCCGATGCTTGGGATGCACAGCCTAAATTTCGTTAACCCTGACTTAAAATGCAGCGGTTGGTAAAAGACAGACATTTGTGCACGGGAAAACTGTTGTCGGATGAACGGCAAGTGTCGGGTTGATTATTGTTGTCTTGGGCAACTTGTCAGCCGATCAGTCAGTTCAATTTGTCTAGCAGCATTTAAGATAAACGAGCGGAATTGTTTGAGCTTGCTTAATATCGAAGAAACATGCTTCCGATTTGCTGACCTGCTATCACTCACTCCGGGTCAATGATACTAGAGCCAACTCTCAGTGTAGATGGATTGAGTCCATCCAAGGTCTGCTGGGTGATGGTTCTGGTCCTGAACCCGGCTGACTTAAATTGTCACTGTGTCCAACATACACCCTTTAGTTGAACATAGGCAAAGTAGACACAAACCTCATCAGAGTTGTAGCTGGAATTCTAAGCCCACTCACTCAGAACAGTTTACAAGCCACTCTTCGACGTTTTCTTATTTCAGTATGTTGTCTTTGTGTCGGTTGTCAGTCGGCAAATTGAAGAAAAGTTCGCAGTTAGTTACGTTCGAACTTCAGGCAGGGTCACTTGAGTGTGTGTTAAACCCAGAAACACATTCACTTCTGTCCTTCATCACAATCCAACTGTACGAATCGTCTCTAAGATCTCATTTTACGGGATCACAACCATTTGTGTTCGGTACACAGTGGGCCTTAATCTTGAAAGCGGTAAATTTCTGAGTTATCGTTACAAAGTTTTACTAGAATAACCCTCTTGTTGACGATATTTTCAAGGCTTCGTTTGAATGTCCCATCTGTGTATAAATTTACCACCTCCCTGCATTGATGAAATCTGTGGACTTCAAAGGAAACTGGGCTATGAGTCCCTCAAACGGTTGTTGTGCATTTTAACTCCGAAGAAGGAACACAACTCACTCGCACCGAGTAAACGCTACGCTGATTGGTGCTTGTTCACAGTTTCATAGATTGTTAAAAAGTTGTGTTGGACAATTAACAGGTGCAAAAAAGTAAACGGAATTAAATAATAGGTAAATTCAATGAGGCTGCTGGATGCAATCGTTTCAGCAACGGCCACTGAAACTGCAATGTCAGACATGCGCGGATGATGACCCGTGAGACTGAGTTAATGTAATGTTTCAAAACTCTCAACCAGTTCAGCCTCGACTACAGAGTTGAGCAATACGTTCTACCGTGAACAAAATTTAACTGTGAAGCAGTTCTATCTACACAATAACTTGTCTATTCCGTCACTCAGTTTCAGTGGATGACCTCTTAAATGTTCACCCTTATTTGGTGAGAAAATGTGTCAGTGTATGAGGATGGATGTGGAGTATTTTATGGGTGAGAAATAAGCCACCTTTAGAGTATCTGTAATTAACAGAGGACTGACTTAACGAATTAGAACCAGTATTTCCCGATAGGAGATTTTCATGAGCTCCACGATTCTTCTAGTGTCCGTCACTGAACACTTGATGAGTGCCAAATCCTTTTTAAAATAAGCACGATAGGCCTGTGTGTCTGTCTCTAGTTGTGAACGGACTACAGAGGCCGATATGGTGGGAAACACCTGTGAGTGAAAAACTCCACAAATTCTTCCTAAAGGGTTGAATGTTATTTGAGCTTTTTCAGCCATGGCAAAGCAATCTATAGACGAACTGCAACTGTTCACATACTGACACAAACAGCTTTGCGTCGCCAAGGTAATATTCGGCACAATTTCAGTGACTAACATGCGTGACTTTACACCGGTCAACACTGAACAACAGTTCAAATAGTCTTGTGAGGACAACACACCTTCCTGGGTGCTCTAGAACTCGCCAGAGCTTCGTTTCATCGATGTAGAGCAACACTGGTGATCTGACCATATTGGGTAGTTCAAGAAAGAAAACAACGAACAAAAGAGATCATAGGATCGATTCTTGTGGAACGCCACATTTGACTGGGAACCACTCTGACAGCTGTCCATTCACTTTGAGGTTGAACCTATGTTCGGTCAGATAATCCTCTGGCCAGATAATTAAGCGTTTATCGAAACCATTACCATTCAGTTCCTGCAGCAAGATGGAATGATCAACCCTATCAGAGGTTTCGGAAAAGTCATGATAAACCGAGTCTATGGCCAGTCCTATATCTGCAGCCTTCGTCAAAGCATCACGAGCAATCGGCTGATTTGTGACGCATGAGTATCCACTACGAAAACCATGTTGCTCTTTGGTAGTGAGTTGGAGGTCTTCAAAGTTGACCAGGAGAGAGGCATCTAATAAGCTCTTCAGTAGTTTAGAGCGCAACGATTTTGGCCGATAGCTTGCTGGATCATCTCGGTGCCCATCTTCGAAGATAAGTGTAATGGTGAACTGTTTTGTGACTATCGGCAAATAGCCGGTTGACAAGGAGTGATTGAAAAGTGCTACAACCTATTCTGGTAATTCCGTGAGGCAGCTTTTAACAGCGACCAAATGGTGTTCTTTTGATCACGTTTGAGTATATCTGCGCTGATGTTTATATTTCATTCGTTGAGATCTGTCGTTACCATTCCCTTATATGTGGTATTGGTGTCACAATCTTCAAATCATGTTCGCATGGTATCTGTGTGGTTCATGAATAGCATTCCGTAGGTCTCGCAGACAGCGATCAGATCACTGCGTGTCATGTCTTTTGTGCTTCAACTCTTTCCCATTCGGCTCGCATAGTCACGCCATCACAAACGTCTTTGAATGGTTAATGCAGGTTTTAGACAGGACGTTCATGATCAGTGTTACTAGTCGATACCAACGCTTCGTTTAAGATAACGATGACAGAACGTAACTAATGCACGCACTTTGTCCGAACTTCGCTCTAGCACTCTACTATACACAGCGTACTAGGTTGGGACATTCTCACCTTTGTTTTATTGGTTACCACAAACTTCCCGCACACCGTCGTCGACAGACGAGCTGTTGTTGATGTTACCTCATCATTGCGTTGACTGAGCTCGTTTTTGAGGGACAGGTTACTCAAGAGCATGTATCCACTGTAGGCAATCCCTGTCGAGCGTAGTTTGTCAGTTTTAATCGTTTCGAGTTTTGGAGGATGAGACTAACTCCAGAGAAGTTTGTTTTCCTCTATATAACGGCAACCATAGTTTCGACTCAATTGTAAATCAAATATCACTCACTATGTACAGTAGTTTTTGCTTCCAGACGGACATTTTTCGGAGGGATGGTTCACGAAACCAATAATCAGAATCAATGAGATAACTGTGGTACAGCCGGAATAGTCAATTTCTGAAAGAATACAAACTGAGCATGGTACCGTGAGAATCACAATGTCGGATTTATTAATTTTCGGAATGTCTGAGAGTAGGCTATACAGTCGAATTACGCTGGCCTCATAGGTGGCCAAACCTCACAGTCTGTCGTTAATTCGCCAGTTAGGAAGAACTGAGAAGCTTGGGTTGATACGATGATAAAAATCAACAAGTTGTATCACAGCTGCATCGGCTATTGTCCTTCTGACTTCACTATTTTTTTAGTTCGTGCGATAGTCGTAACCACTCTGTAAATGCCTGGTAAATGTGACCCATATAACTAACTTTACAGGACTAAGTGAGCAGGTGTATACTGAATAAAAAGAGTATGAGAAAAAAGTTAACTTTTTAACCATAGGTGCAGTGCTGGAGTAGGTACACAGGGCAACGTTTGCCAGCCTCCCATAGTTCATTTCACTAACAATAAGAATGCTGAAAAATCTCTTCTTCGTCATTTCTTTAGCGACACTCTCATTTTCGTTGTGACATTTCCAGGGGTTTTGTCTACAAATCGCACAGGGGGACTAGTTTTTTAAAATAGTTTGCGCAACTGTGTTAACTAATCGAAAAAGGTATACTGTATATATGTCTACATGATGCTTGTGGTCACACCATTCATGGGAGTTCTTTTTTAGTAATCAGATGAAGTTATTTGAGTGGGATTGCCGTCGTTACTGGTTTCCTTTTTGCAAACTTCGTACTGAAATGGTGTACTTGAAGGACAACAAGTGAACACGGAAAAAGATGCAGTTTTTAAGTTTAAAATCGAGTGAAAGTGTAACGTTGATGTGGACAGAGTTTAAAAGGGAAATGACAACTACTGCATTTGACTGTTCGCAACCATTCGTTGAATATTATCCATGTCTCACCCATAAACATTACCCTCGTAAATGTTAGCCTCCAGCTAGTCATTTCTAAAGTTCGTTATTACTGTTTTCCCGAACGTTACTTTGAAAAATGGTGCCAGTGTTTAGCTATCCAATTGCTGGTGTATATCTTTATCGAATTTAAGCTGTACTGTGTGATCCCAAAAATATGATGTTCTTTTCAACTCATCTGAAAGTATATGGATGGTTGGATTATTGAGCTCACTATAATCACAAAGTTAGTCCATGGTCTCTTCTGATGGAACATTTGCAGACAGAGGTGGTTTGCAGAGGGGCAGAACCTTTTTACCCTCTCGAATTTAGTTGATAACGTTAACAAATTCAAAGATGTTCTGTGGGCTATTCTTTGACAAAGATTGTCTGTTTAGTTCAAAGACAGTCATTCAACTAATTAGAGTTGTTTTTCGAATTGCATGGTTGAAAGATATCACCCGCCTTGTTCAGTTTGAGTAAATGATTACACTGCTGCAAATGACACACATTATTTGATATCGTCTTCAGACCCTCAACAACTAACGATGAATGCGATTGACGCCAATTAACTGAGAGAGCAATTTATCGGATCTCACTTCCAACTACTTCTTCATGATCTTGCGTTGTGACCAACAACACCTGAAGTAACATCCTAACCAGAAGCTGTGGGGGAGTATTGTGGAGTCACCTTTCGGAGTTGATTAGAAAATCACAGGCGGGTCTGGTTGGTTTGGCATGTATAGTTTTCCTGCTTTTTTCCAAGATCACACGGTTCCAGATCGACACGCTCTTCACCCATCAGCTACTTCGTATATCGTACACATTTGGCCAAGTTCACCGGGAATGCTTCGATTAAATTCCTCGTAGTGTCACCCTCGTTAAATGGGCGTCATTGCAGCAAGGTCACAGTAGTTTTGATACACTTTCCACTCAACGTGATGTGAAAATGTCACGGGAATTCACAAATGTCTATGCATCACTCCGGAGACTGAAGTTTGATTATACTCTAATCCGTTTTGTGCGTTTGCATGTGACATATTTGAATTTTTGGCATGAGTTGAACGATTAGAAATCATCTGAATGATCACAAAAAATGTGACACAACAAGCTTACCCATTTCCTTAACTTAGAAAACATTTTTTCCGAATAATGATAAATATGACATGAACCTGATGCTGCCAAATTGTTGACAGAAGTTTGAAAACTTATAATAATATCACTAGCGAAATCAGAAGACCGGTTCTGCAAGATATCAATATCACCTTGTTTGTTTCCGTTAGTTGCTATGTCACAGCGATGCAATCCAAAATAACGGAACAAATGAAGTTCATAAATCAAATCATCCATACATTAGTCTGTCTTTGATGAAAACCAGGGCAGACGAAGTTTCAAGGTCAACAGTTTTTGCTTACGCAGGACTGGATGATTGTGCGTGATATGCAGCACCCCGAGCGACTTAAAGATGAAGGGCATGGAATGAAGCGTTAACAGAGGACAAGCATTTGACGGTCGGCTACTTAATCGGTCTTCAGTTGGAGTTCGATGATGGACGAAGCCAGTTTGCGCTGTTTGATGTTTGTAATAGTTCACATTTGAAGTCTTGTGGTCACATGTATCATGAAACAGACGAAGGGGAGCTAACTTTATTATGCCTGGTATTTAAAAATAGTCGGTATCTGTACATGAAACTATCCCATATCTTAATAATATAAATGTACCCTGTACAATTTATTCCGACATGAACCAATTACCGTGACGCGCAATGCGGCCTTTTCGGGTTGTTTTTCTGACCAGTGCAGCCATCTTGGGAACGTCTAGAAAAATCCACGCACATATGAGATCACAAAGGATGCTTCTTACTGACGAGTTCAACTTTAGCACCGCAACTTTATCGTATCTTATCATACAGGTATCCATTATAACTGAAACCCATGACAACATCAGTTATCATGTTCAATTTTTCCAAAACATCCGCAAATAAGGTTTATATTTAATATTCCTTGGTGATCGCTACCACCTCAAGAACATTTCGTCGCTTGTTTTCAGTCATCATTTTGCCCTATAACTTCATCCGAACTGTCTGGGACTTATTCAGTTAGATAGTTTCAGTGGACAAACGGGTAAACGAAGATAGGAAACCAAAAACTTAAGGTGTATCCCTCTACGATAGTTTTTATGAAATGAACTCTCAAATTCCGCAGGAACAGTGTTATTATCCTGAAGGCGGAAACGTCCGACACGCTAAACTAAATGAGTTAGGAAGTAGAAGACAGTTTCAGGAAGAATGTTGGAACAGAACCACACACATCGTGTACCAAATGGTATGGCAAGGAAATAATGTGCAGTAAAAGTAAGGACAGAGATACTGGTTTTAAGGAATCATGTGGATTTTTGGACTTGTGGAAACGTTTGATACTGAAATGAGAAAAGAAAATATCAAATGCTGTGCTCTTTGTAACTCATTCGCATGGGCGGGTGCGGATAGAACCAGCAAAGATCTGAAGATAGGACGGGAAAATGCAGGTTGGAAATGCCTGCTACCTAAAGTATGAAGTTCTACGGACTGAGCATGAGAAACTTCAAATCTGTTATCGCCAACTATTGTATGGAATTCCGTACGGCGAATAGAATATATTGGGAAAAATCTGCCACACTACCTATTAGTAATGTTAAGAAAAATTAGGCAACACGAAATGGCCCGGTTTATGGTAGTTGCATTGTTGACATCGTCGACCAAAAAAAGTTCTGGCATAAATCTGAGCACGACTTGTTTTAATGTTAAAACTGGTAGGCTAAGGTCAGATTTTTCTTGTAAACTAACAATTCACTTACTGTGCAAAATTATTAGCAGTGAGATTAATCTGGCGAAAATTAGAATAGTGGACCAGTTGTCCAGGAATGTGTAGTGTCGTATCATTATCCGACTCTTCATTCGTACAGCACGTCTCCTGTAATAGCGGTTTGTCAATGTCTTAGTACCACAGGAACAAAGTGATTGGTCTAGTGTTAGGGATTTAATTGAATGTTCCGAGTAGCTTTTAGATTAGACACATAATTCGCAACAGAATTACCTGCCACACTTTGATATGGTTGACTCCGAGTAAGTAAACAAAAGTTTTAGCATGGAGCTGCGTACCACTATCTGTAGTTTTGGTCGTTCGAACGCTAAAATGAGAGATCCATCCGTCCACAAATGTTTTAGTTGTTGTTTCTGTGTTTGTGTCAGAGAAGACGATCGTAACGTTGTACTTGGTAGCATGATTCACACAGACTACGATGCACCGGTGACCTCTGAAAATGGTAATATCAGTCGGAACGTGGACAACACGAGCTTCAGAGTCCTCGAAGACGTGGACAGTTGGACAGTAATCAAAATTCCTCAATCTGCTTCCTAAACCATCTCACATTCAGTGCTGTCAAGTTCTAGTGAGCTTATCGCCCACGGAAGGGTCCGTGTACCAGAGGCTGTTCAAACTCCTCGTCCACTATTAAACTATCGGCCCATACAGCATACAGTTTCGTCCCGGGTGTGATCGATAGCAGTCAGCCTCAGATGTGAGCGGTAGTGATTACCGTTAACGCATTCGTTCAGTGTGATAAGTTTACTTTTTGCCTACAAATATTTTACTCCTAATCCGTCTAAAATTTTTCATAACCAAATCAGCAAAATACAATCTAGGTCTTTCCTTATCTGGTTGTTAAAATTCCGGCCATCCGTTTTGTTGTGTAAAATGAGAAGCGGTTTGCATGCGCCACAATGTAGTAAATACGCCATCGATTATGATTGGGATACTGGATCAACGAAATGAATTCGAGCTGGACGATTTTCAGACGATAGCAGAGATGCGATCGATCCGACTGGACTTGTAACAGAGGGAGGAAGAAGTCCAGGCGATTAGTAGAGCTCAGTTACTGTAGATGATTGTAAGTCACCATTCTATTGAAAAGAACTGTTCAGCTGGAATGCGCTACATAGATACGCTATGTGACACTTAATCAGTTGGTACACTCAGTCCAAGGGCGACCTTATTGAGTCGTGATACGGAAACAGTTTGTTTTCGTCACGCCATCACACATGGGCAACATAAAATTGTCAACCGAAGTTGATGTTTCATTGCCATACTACCGACAGTTATATGGGTTGCTGAAGGCCAACTGTGGGAAAATAGCTGAATTCCAGCTCGAAGCGATGCCAATCAGACGAGTAAACCACTTAAGTTAGAGAAAGCATACAGTAGAGGCAAGCCCGAAAAGTGGTGATCGTTCTGATGTGATATGTGAAAAGGGCCCTATTTTGGACATAGCGATGGTGGCACAGCTCTCTAAAATGAACTCTTCGTCTAAAATAATCAGTTCATTTCTCGATGTGACTAGCAAGAATTTGTTCTGGTCAGGACTACAGTGAGTAATCAATTGGGTAATAATCCAAAGTCACTTTAAGAGAAAGATTCAGATCCACTAAATTTCTGGGAATGTCTAGCTCCACCTGTTCCTTTCGAGCTGGTTGACTGAATTTATTAATGAAGCGAGAGGGGTAGACGTTTTCCAAGAGCACACCTTGTAGGTTATTCAATCCTTTCTCTAACAGTTCCGCGAAACAAATGCGACTAGCCCCTTCCAAAAAGTGTTCGGACTTCAAATGCGATGTCTTCAAGTTACTACTACGGAACGGTCTTCAACCAGCTATCAAACGGATCTTCAACGTTACAAAGCCATTCTTATCCCAGCACTCCCAATCAAACGGCCAGTTCCTCGTCCGCCTTATCTAACGGCATCTACCAACAACAGTGCAGATGCGGAGTCACCTACATTGGCAGAACCGAGGGGCAGTTGCAGACTAGAACTCGTGAAATATGCCGAGTTGAACCAAATGCCCGATTACACAACCGATCGATGATACGTCAATCGCCACCAACACCACCCGAACCTACAAGCAGCCTACCTCACCCGTTGCCCAACACTTGTTGAATTATCATTAGCCGGACACAGCCGAAGAGTTCAAGGTTATTTACACGACCACCAACCCACGCGTTCTCCAATGCACCGAGGGGGTTGCCTTTAGAAAGAGCAAACCTGTCCTGTGCATTCAAAACGGACTGTTTGTCACCCTGTCGTTGCGCTGGTAATGGTACATTCTACACACCAACAGGTGATTGACATTTAACTGTGATTTGCTTTGCAGTCTGGTTTTGATTTGTCGAAATTTAATTTGGCGTTGGTAGAGAGGCGGTGAAATCTTTCATGGCACAAATCAAGCAACATGGCGTTTCTGATATCACTTTCCAAATTGCACCACTTGAACCGACTACTACCTACCGGTCTCACTTATTACGTTGGTCACTGTTCCTCAACCAGTGCAGGGTGCACCGCACATGGTGTCTAATCTAATGAAGTTAACCTAATTGTGTGGGCCACTGACGCGAGTGTACCTGAATCAGGGTGCTTTAAACCAAACCACCAGGCTTGGTCTACTTAAGTCAGTTTCGATTCGGTCGCACTATTCTAGCATTCCCCGTTTACTTTCTAGTTCAACCGTTAGTCAGAGGATTTATCAAATTCACAGGCATTTATCAGAATTCTTTTAAAGAAGTTTAATTATCTGAAGATCAGTCTTGAAAGCCATTACATTCCATCTCAGACCGACGTGCCACAACCGGTTTGTCATTTGTATTCGACCAGTTGGATAAATATGAAGATTTATTGGTCAAAAAACAGGGATCAACCAATTGCATTTCTAAATTACTTTTGGGTAGCTTCAAAGAACTTGTTGGGCTCACCCATGTAAAAACCATTCACGAGCAGTGGTTTCATTGCTCACACTCTTCTCAATTGCACGACGAACGGTGCGGGTATAACAAAGACGCCAAATTTTTATGACGGAAAGCGCAAATGCGTTATTCCTTTCTGGAGATCATCTAGTAAAACTGTATTCTTTTGTGTACAACTGGAAATGGCCTTCGAGAACACAGCTTTCATCTCCTCATTCTGAAATTTGGTGACAATTATGAGTGGAGAAACTACTCACCATGTCGTTGAAACTACTGTGGTTCTAGCAGACATCAGAAAAAAGGCACAGGGTTGTACATTTTACCCTACTTGTCTTGTGTTCACTTCACACTTCTTGCGACAGAGAAGAACGGAAATTGAGTCCGTCTTGCTAAACCTTTTGTTACCAACCACATAAATACAAACTCTAGTAAGAGAAAACCCATCATCTACTTTTGTCATTTAAAACGATTTTATGTTACTGAATTCAAATCTTCATATAAGACTATTTTTATTTGACTCTATCCAAAAGTCCATTACGACTTTGTTTGATCATTTCCATACCAACCACGCTTCCATAATCGGGTATTGGTCGATCCGCCTGTCAGTCTTGACAATCACATCCTCTACTCGCGCAGTAACCATTGTACTGCATAAAAGAACTCATTACCAAAAGTCAAACCATGTGCTCGTTGAGAAAACATATTCGATTGTGATTTGAATCGTTCCAGTAATCACACACATCTTACAAAGTTTAAGTGAAGAGAAAACAGACGCAGTGAAGCGACAGAGTCTCCAATTTAGAAAAAACGTGACAATTTTTTGCCGAGTGAGAGCAATCCATTCTTTCTTATCCACAAAACATATAGGAAAAGGGGTACACTTCCACAGGCATTGTAACACGTACACTGTGAGGAGAGCTGGAGATCGGAAGTTTCAAAGAAAAGATGCCATAGCACCCTTAGAAAGAACACCAGTGCGTAATCGAACGACGAGTCAAATGAATCAGAAATCGTGACTACACCTCTCAACATTGAGCAGCAAAAATATACGATTTTCGCGTTTTTGTATTGATCGTTTACGATTCACGCCACCAAGGGAACACTCGTGGTAGGCTCTGTTTTCGTGCGAACCTTTCGAAAATGACAAACGGTCAGTGACAAGCCAAATGCAACCGAATTGAACAATACACTCCAAAAGATCATCATGAGATTATTGACGGAGTGGATCAGCGATTCGGTTTGAACTGCAGGGTTTGCTGGTTCGAACTTGAGTCCGATATTTCCTACCTGATTGAGCTAATCGAAAGGGAAACAATTAACTGCGTTTCAATTTGTGAACGATCACCTTGGAAACTTTCGTTACCATCAGCAGCAGTAATAACATGACCTATTCATTCCACCCGAACGAGTATTCAGCCTTTGCAGGGTGTTTATACAGAGCATATAATAACGCCTCAGTTGGCAAATTATACTATGCGATGAGGTGAACGGATAAACAAAGCAGGTTACAACATTATGACCAGTCACCTAGTGTTTTTGTGTTTGTCACAAAGAGGACACATTTGAGATGAGGAAGAACTAATGTGCTGTGAACAGAACTGCGCGAAAGCCTAGGTTGAAGAAATTATCTGTAGGGTGTGCATTTAGTGAACATTGGAAATTGTGGGAATGGTCAAATAGGGAAACCTGTAGGCAAATTTATCGCAGGTGGCTTGTCCAGTGGAAACAGCCTAGTCATCAAGTAGGTTAGAAAACAGCTTACAGTTGTAGAGAGGTGTTTGGTCAAGCGGATCAAGATAATGAAATCTTGCTAAAAGACCGTCATTCGTAGTCGAGGAAGAACACGTATAATTGGGTAGTATACAGCTCGTAGTGGATAGTTTTATAACACGCTGGTCGATTGGGGATTGAAAACAATAGGCGGAACGATAAGTACTGATGTTTGATGAGACCAAAAAACACTCACTTGCAAGTAAAGACCACAGGTAATTGACAGAAATCAGTACTGGTTAATGGTCGGGGATCTGGTTAATTTTACAATAAACATTACTGACACCCGTTCGCAGCTTCTGCACTCAGATAGACTTTCCAGCTAGGCTTTTTCCAGAAGAAGCAGCAGACTGGAGTTTCTCTGTTGGTAGAGCTCGCCACCAGTAGTCTAGGAAATTTCAATCACGGGATTGTCTCCTATCGAGACGATCGGACAATCTGGTCAGTACTCGCAAACGAAAGTGGTCAAGCGTTCATGTATGATAATTCGGTCTTGCTTAGTGAGATTGATGGCGCAATAGTCAACAGAGTTGCCACATGAAATCGTGGCCAGTCCTGACCACAGCAAGGAGTATCACTGCTGGTGAGCTGCTCTAACAAGAGCAAAACTCTAGTCTAGTGCCTCTTTTCGAAAGGGGATTGCTGGAAAGTCTATCTGAATGCGAAAGCTGCGAGCAAATGTAAGTGATGGCTAACACAGACTTTAACACACTGATCGGTACAACGTACACAGGAGGCAAATAAATTGTGATGCATATTAATCTCTTGACTCTTCATTGATTAAATGTTATTTTTAGATATTTATGTGAGTTTAATTTTAGACAAAGGATTTCAATGTTTCCTGTAGGTTTGGTGCACGACAATTACTTTCAAATTTGAAAAGCAGGCGAACCTCATCAGCATACCTATTGATTGAGAAATTCAGGCTTACCAAGAATGTTTTCAAATAAAAATCGGAGGAGTAGGAAGAAAGGATCACGTCCTCAAGTGTTTCACAGATCATCTAAGGAACTACGAAAAATATTTTCCGGTTAGTGTGAAGTATATTCAGTCCAGTCTTAAGGGCATACAGAGGTTGTATTGTCACAGTTCTATCCACCCTACTGAGGGACTTACTTTGGTTAGAAAAACTACAGTTTACAACCCTGATACGTCGTTTGACAAGTGACTCACCATCGAATGCGAAACCTGACTGGCTAACTGGAACCGAAAATAAGCCCAATATTAATTAATTTATGAACTAAAAATATACAATCGATCAGTCTGTACTAATTATGTTGTTTCCATGAGATATGAGTAGCAATCATCAATTTGTATTGATACACCTTTGAAAGTGTCTGCCTCTCGCAATTAGTCAACAATGGCTAAACGGATGAAATTTCACAGTCCAACTAACGTTGAGCAAACTGGTGAAATTGACGATTGTCCAACATAAGGGCTGTGTGCGTGTGCAAAAGTTCAGACGCATTCCGGCAATTCCTTGTGTTACCCGCGTTTTAAAGAAATGGTTATTTTAGTCATACGCAACAATGGGAAATCTCTGAATTGCGCATGCCCATCACACCAGGCAACCAAACTGTCAAAGAACTCCTTGACACAAAGGTTGGTGTCTGGGTAGAAGCAATTTCCTTTTGCGTTAATTTCTATGGTAGACTTCCAAGCGGTTGTCCCTGTTCACCAATAGCGATAAAAGACATACATCGCGAGATGTTAACATTTCGTTTACTCTCTTCAGTCACGAACGTAAAACATTAGAATATATAGGACATGCGGTTAGCAACAAAATCAAAAACATTCAAACCATTGGGTTTACATGAAACAATCTGCTCTAACTCGCACATTCCCTGCGGCTGAATTGCGACTGCTACTCACAACTAGAAGTGTCACTCAGCTTCTTCGTAGTCGTGACCTACCG
This sequence comes from Paragonimus westermani, assembly GCA_008508345.1. Lineage (NCBI taxonomy): Eukaryota > Metazoa > Platyhelminthes > Trematoda > Plagiorchiida > Troglotrematidae > Paragonimus > Paragonimus westermani. The sequence goes on along the minus strand of QNGE01001502.1, from coordinate 59,911 downwards.
AAATGTTCTGTCTCACATGTAATCTATCAGTTCACTTGCAGTTGCGGTGACATCTATATCGGCAGAACAGATCGATGCCTACGACAAAGAATGGCTGAACATATGCCTAGGTGGTTGATACGCGCCATGACGCAACGGACATTGGCAACAGAACAATTGAGACGAAATCCGACCTCATCCATCACAAAGCACATCATGGAAACAGGTCACGTTGTTGACCCGGCCAACTCGTTTCAAGTTCTGTTACGTAATAAGAACCCCAAGTTGCTTGCTTTCTCCGAGGCGATGTTGATCAATACTCACCGTCCGGCTTTGTGTGTGCATAAACTGTTGACTCACGCAGTTTGTCTGCCCTGGAACTGACGACAGTCTTTGTTTCATGTAAACCCAATGGTTGAATGTTTTTGATTGTGTTGCTAACCGCATGTCCTATATATTCTAATGTTTTACGTTCGTGACTGAAGAGAGTAAACGAAATGTTAACATCTCGCGATGTATGTCTTCTATCGCTATTGGTGAACTGGATCAAGGGAACTCAATGTTTTAAGGTTGTCTCTGTGTTTGTAAAATTGACTGAATGAGTTTAGAAGTTAGCTGTGAAGCATTCGTTGGGAATAGAAGGCCACTAGTTAAAAGCTGTACATGTAATTTACACAACGTACCGGCGGTAGATAATCAATGTGAGAAGTCAGCCAGTAAGCAAGGGTGAGGTGACTAGCCAAAAAACAAAGGAGAGATAGCCCACAAGAACTTAACACTCTAAGTTACATGATTGTCAGACAGAACAAAAACTTGAGAACACAATAGAATTTTTTGCTTGCGCAGTGCGATATCTTCTTATTCGGTTACCAACTGAGCTACTATCATCTGAGAGTTTGTCAAATTCCTTAACACGTAGAGAGATTGGACTGGGCAAACCTATCGGTATGACTTCAACCAGTGATTCATCAAAGGTTATAGCCTATGTCAACCACGCAAACAAACCGGAATATTAGTGAACTCATGCGTACGGTCGGATCTACCGTAAACAATATCTGAGTAAAACGAGTTGTTTAGGCGTACCACCTGTTAAAATAGATACGTGACAAGCGGAGCCAAACCAGCCAATGAAAAAGTTGAGGTTTTGGGACGGATTGGATTGCTGCAATTTACGAATGCTTCTCGTTTGCCCAGTAAGCTGGGGAAACCGAATGGGATTGAGATCTCTTAGTGTACCAGCATTGTCTTTTGTACAATAATTCCCGGAGATAACCTGTTTGTCACATATATGTCTTTCTGCAAGTTCTTGTCTGATTTCAGCAACAAGGATCATACTTCATGTGTATTATATATTTGAATATCCTATTTTTCACGGTAACTTTATTTGTTTGCGAAGATAAGGTTCCTGCGTTTATGTCGGCGGCCAACACGGCTCAGACTGTTATTCTCAAGGGTGAATTTCATGGCTAATTTTTTCTCTGTACCTTTTCCAGCTAGAGGTAGTCCGACGACACTTTCATGTGACTGTTGTAACACACTGTGATCAGGTAGCGGTTCACGAAGTCTCATGCGGTTTCTCTGTTATTGTTCTGTGTCTTCAAGGTCACGCAAAACGAACAGATAACGATGAGGTATTGGGGGGAGTGGAAGTGAAAACACTACGCTGAAATCGTAACACTGACAGCATTCTAATCGATTCGGCTTGGCGAACTCTCTGTGTGCACTACAAAAGCATGGCCGCGTTGGGTTGTATGTTCTGTATGGGTTACGCCTCGCCTCTATAGTTCCAACATATTTCGGGTATCTTGATCCAATGTCCTCTCTTAATGTACCTCAGCTGGGAGGCCTGGTAGTCTAAGCCCTTGTGTAGTGTTATGTTTCACTCTGTCTCACTGCGGTAACAAAATCGAACCACTCTGGAGTAGGACCAGAATAACATATAACTGACATCTAGTTATAGTACAGTTATAGTAGAACATTTTAAAATGGAAAACGTACTGCTCGAACCCATCACCACATAGAAAGGTGAATGGCTGAGTAGGGATTCGAACTAGTGATCTAGTGCAATTGCAAGCCAGTCATTCGTGCATGGATTACAACGGTCCGGATTAATCTCACTGACTAGGCTGCCGGGGCACCTTGTTTGCAAATGCACGGACGGGAATCCGATTTGATAGTAAGGTTGCTAACTGTGCTTTCATGTTGATTTTGTAATCTGAGGCCAACCTGCCATAGGTGTACCATATTTGGTAGTAGCATATCCGTTTGTATGTCTCCTTTTTATCCTAATGTCCTACAGTGTGCGTGTTCTTAGTTTGCACACGTATAACGTTTCTATTTAAATGTCTAATGTTGAGGTGTTGAATGCCACCGTGTTAAACTACGTTTACATCTTGCCACGTTCCTTGTGTATTCATGAACCACTTGTCGTTTTTGTTCTACGATTAGCTTCGTGGCAGAAAAGTTTGAGCATTTAGTCTTCTCCATTCGGCACAACTGCATGAACCTATAAGCTATGAACAGTTGCTGTGAGAACTTAGACAGTTTGTCTCGTGAAATAATTTCAGCCAGTCGCATGCCTTATTGACTAAAACGTCAACAACTATTACCTAACTAGTTTTCTGAATACTGAAAATTTTAATGATTACAGACATAAGTTGTCTGTTCGTCTTACAGTATATCGTCATTTTGTCCAGTAACGTTCGTTTCTCTGATGTTCCCAGGATGAAAATATTTCGCTCGATTGAAACTTGAGGAATTCATGTTTTTTTATGTCAATAACATATGTCTGACGACGAACTGTTAATGTTTCCAAGAGCAAAAGTTATTACGAACATAAAACACAATTGATAGGATGTGTTCGAAGAGTCCTTGAGAAATTAATTAAATTGGGTGAAGTTCACAAAGTGATTATAAATAGTATACTGCCTAGGAATCGAACTACCAACAAGCCTTATACAGAAAGTGAACATCACTGACAACTGATCGCAGTCGTCGCATTCCCACAGACATTTCGGTCACCCTGCTTCAAAAAGAGTAGCTGTACTCGAGTCTCACCCTTGCTGGAGCTCGTCAGTAGTGCACACCCATGACAAGGCCGGCGTTTGAACCCAGGCCACACGTTCATGAGGCAACGGTGCCGATCATTGCGCCACTGATCTCACATTGGGCACGAATGAATTATCACATGTTAACTCCCAGGCACATAGTCTCATGAGTAAAACACAGTCACCGTATACACCAATTTCTAATTACTGTTTTGGAGGATGATAAGGTTATTCTACAAGGGACATTCTTAACCATCATACTGTGCTGTAAAACATTTTTTTTAAGAGAGGCCACCACGTCGTTTGAAACATATCGGTTTCAGCTCGTGGAGAAAAGTAAAACCCGTTTGGCTTCAGCTGAACTCTAACAGATTCATAGCAGGTCATTCCTTAATTTCGCATTCTGTGCACATAGCACGACTAAAAAACATGATAAAGTCGAAACGAACCGACTTTTTAATTGGTCAGTACAATCAGTTCGAAACATTGCGCCCCCTTCATCCAGTTCATTGTGACACCATTAAAACACTGCAAAATGCAAGCATTCCGCTTAGTCTGGTCAATCGATTACATGAAACATTCGGTTGTGTAGATTAAACACGTACCACGATAAAACAGGAAAATGATCGAACATCACGGGTGCAATCAGGTTTACTGCCACGGTAACGAAGTTGATTGCATCAGCAACTTTTACCAACAGAGGGCCTGTGCGTAACACTGGATTAACAACAACTCGGAGAACGACAACAACCAAGGGTTGCGATTGCGCAATAGGACTATTAACGAAGTGACGGGGTGAACCACATGACCTATTGCAATTGAGTTTTCCGCGGTCGAAGATGGCGGATTTCTGTTCGGGTGTTTGTATGATGACCCATGTTGAGTCATTGTTTGTAACAGCCAGCAAAAGGTGCTGACGCAATCAAGTTCGTTACCGTGGCAGTAAACCTGATTGCACCCAAGTCGTGTTCGTTCATTCCACTGTTTTATCGCTACGCTCTTAACCTATACAACCGAATGTTTCACGAAGTCGAACGAAACGCTTTCATCTTGCAGTGTGTCTTCATGCCGTCTTGATGAATATAATCTCTATGTCTGTATACGCCACAATCTAATAAAAAATAACGGATGTGTGAAGTGTTTGTGGAATAGTATATATTGGAAGAATACAATAGAGGCACATGTTTTCAGTAATATTTCTACTAATATCGTCCTCTGTCAAGCAACTTTTCCAGCAGTAGATACTGCCCACCCTACTTACAGTACCGTTAAAAACGTCACTCACGTAATAAACGACTGAAGAACGGTTTTGGAAGGTACATACTTTACTCGTTGCTTCCGTGAAACACTTTTTCCACTGTTGTGTATAGAAAACACCATTAACAAATAGTGGTTGTAAATCGCATGTAGAGACCCGAGTTCCGGTTGTTGGAGCTTCCAGCCCGGTCTCACGGATCAGCACCAATCAACACAACAGGGTAGAGAGTTTAACCTTATCACGTGTCACACTGAGAGCACTCGTGTGCTCCAGTGACAGTCACGTGAGAAAAGCTGAATCCCGGCATGTCCACAATTTTGATCATTTGGTGTAAACCGACGGTTCCGAAATGACGATTACCACTGAAACAAGGCAAACAGCGAGTGCGACCGCCGCAGCAGGTTAGTTCTCAGGACTCCATTTGGGCTGGAAACGTATGGTCCTTATTTTGTGCCAAGTCAGGCCCCCATAGAGCCCCAGGCCGCTTCATCATATGAAACAAATCTATGGTGTTTCAAGATCGGTTAGACGTACGAGTGACCACGATGGCCGAATGCGTCATTGTTTCGGTAGTCGACTGCAGGGGCTCACACAGCGTTGACCAGTGGGCTGAAGCGACGGACCGTCGGTGTCTTTCACGTGAATAACTCAGTACACTGGTTGGGAGGACAATACGGTAAATCAACTTGCTTTTTAAGTTCACTCGAACGCAGCCATATATACTCTCGGGTGAATCGGTCACAGTTCCACCGTTCGCCGAGAGACGCGTTTCTTCTCGGGCAGTAAGCTGGTGTGACAATTTACCTCCACGCTCCGATCGGATATGTCCAGGAAATGATTCGCCAGGAGCAGATGGTGGATCCAAAGGTATGTCACGGGGCCTACCCAGACACAGCCATGCTAGCGAACTGTTCCATTGCACCACTGTATCATGGTTGCGCCAGTCGGCAGGAGGGTGTGGGGGTTGTTTGGATCATATTACTGGGCTCTGTCATATCCGTTGGTTCTAGCTACCACAGTCCCAACGCTAAAACTTCACTATTTGGCTCAATTACTAAGGGAGAATCTGTGGATTCTACTCATCCTTCATATGATTTGCGACCATTTTCCGTTTACGAAGACGAATTTCAAATATCTGTGAATTGGTGAAACAGTGCTCATGTTAGCTAACTCCATTAAAGAGGTATGGTGTGATTTTAATCTGCCCATCTGGGCTCATTTATGCAATCTGGTTTGAAGCTTTATGCCGCCTCTCATATCCTGGGATATTTATCAACAGCCAACTATTATCAGTTGTACACTGGAATAATCGGAGTACGCTGAGGTGGAATACTCAGAGGAGGTGATCAGGTCAGAGATTGCACCTCCTAGCTGGCTAGTGCAGCCATATTGTTGAGGTCTGTAGACATTGTTTATTAACCTGACTGGGTTGGGGTAATCCCCTGTGCACTTGAACCCCAGCGAAGTTATCGTCTCTTACATGATTTGCTGGTACTTTGTTGGTCGGGATGGACAAATTGCATCCTGGATGTTGCGGTTATGGTCACAGTTAACGGGCAACCCCGTTTGGACTGCATCTGTCCAGCTGGCAACAAGTTGGCAAGTCCAGTTCGGTATCAGTTTTCACTGACTACGAGTGCGTAAGCGTTTTCCAAGACAAAAATAATTTTATCATGTCTGTTTACAAACACGCCACCACTTATTAGTGCGATTTTGTCCACTGTCAAGTAATTCCTTGTTTGAACAAAAACGGGTCAAAACCAAGAGGGTTATGGGTTCCATAGCCTTTTGTCCCTCTCGGAGAGCTTTTATCAAACGATTTGAATCAGATAACTTACATTGTACAGTCTTTATATGAGGTAGTCATTAGCTGGTACTTGTTGGTTTTGTTGACACGCGTGTATAGAATGGCTGCCAATAGGATGGATGGGCTTATGGTTCACCTGAGGTCACAACGTGAAGATTCTAGCACGTATAAGTTTTGATTGAATGGTTTTATCCGGTCGTTCAGGTCACACATTATCGCAGACTGTGCCTTCCTTATATGATCAAGGGGTCGAGTATCCAAAGTTTCTCAAACTCTACGTTGACGGGCGGCCACCTTACTTGGAACACCTCACACCCGGTTGATACTAGCCAACTAATCAACTAACAGTGATTGAACACAACAATATCAAGCTTATTTCTGCCACAAATTCAAAGCAACCGAAGCAGCACACAGACATAGTGCACGCCCAGTTTTCAACGTCAAACAAACTTATTGTCAGTGCCAAAAATTTTAAAAGCTTATGAGAACAGCGCTACCCAAGTAGATGAGACGGATCATAGTCTCGAATGAACTGTAGGCAGAGGAACGCACAACAAAAGATATCGATATGAGAAAAAAATGATCACGAGGTTTGAATACACTTCACTAGTAATTCTGATAATCAGCTGTAAACAGGTTGTCCCACCAGCTAAGTGAGAACTATTCCTTCAACTTAGATGAGTCTCATCGACGCCACGCACATGAAGAAATCGAACTCATAAACTGTGGACGTGTGTCGGATTGACGGTCCATATAGGTATCTTCAAGCACCCGAAAGATACAAGCAGGCAAGAGGGTAACCTTTACTTGACAGCTATGATTCTTTTTACCTTAGGCTGTCCGGATGCTTCAGGTTTAACTCTCCATTGTACGCGGACGACGTGGATGACGAAGCCTAACTGACTAAAAATCCAATTGTCTATCAATTTGTTTGAGACCTTTGGGACTAACTGCTTGCAAGACACTCCCTGAATCTTTTACGAGGCCATGGCGGATCCCCACTTGTTTACAGGTTATAAACAGGATAGATTTAATTCGGTTCACACGAGGAGCCGTTATACGCAATGAGAGTAGTAACCAATCCGTATGCAGTAGATTACTGATGTAGTGTTGATTGTGTTGTCACTCACCCTCGGGCTCGTAGTGCTGTGACCGCAAATGACGGTTGGCCTACAAGGTTGTTTATTGCACGGAATCCTGTACAGATTATGCTAAAACATAGAACCACGAACGCGTATACTTATTTGTACGGCTGATGCATATTCTCACACACTGGGCCGAAATACCTTGTTGTTCAGCTTGGTAGCAAGTCCCCAATAGCGCGTGCACACCATTTCAATAATCGTTTCTGGTACCTCATCTTCCTAGCGTTGACAATTGCCGTTTTAGTTCCCGATTGCCCTCCCAAGTTGTGAATAGTATACTACTCACCATCGAAGCTGCCTACTGTACAACAGTAGTCAGTCGATCTGAATGTTAAATGTCCCATCTCACTGAACTTGATTGAAAGCTACTCAGTGAACAAATTTATGTGAATGTGAACAACTGTTTGGCTATTTTTATGCTTCGCACACCTATCTACAGAAAGAGTGCAACGCTGCATATGCTGCACGCATTTTCAGTACACTATTTTACACTCCTGTATTTTTTGTTCTGTTGAAAGGAAATAACTAATCGATTAGATATCAGACCGTTAACAAAAAGCAGACCATAAAGTCCATGCTTATAGACATCTCAATTCTTTTGTTACGATCACAGTCAGACGATGAAGAAATCAAGTGGGGCAAAAACGGATGCCAAACAATTTTCTGGTCGAATACTAGTCCTGTTACACGTTAAACAATACGTTCAAACTGACACTTCTCATCTATTGGTAAGGGTACATTCTTCAATTTAGCGCCATTTCTACACTTCGGCTTCTGTAATACACTAATCTGCGTATGCAGTTGATCTGTCAGTTACTGGTTAAGAACCGTGAAACATACATTTTCCAACGGAGAAGTCCATGGCTCACGACATACCCATTGTGTTACAATGTGGTGGGCAATCGTTTTCTTCTGTTCGGTGGTTTCTCACATCCGGATTTTCCAATAGCACATTAACTGATACATTCTGCAGTCACGTCACACAGAAAAATCGCAGCATGTATCAACTTATTGGTTGAACGAGGAATATGAGCTCTCAATTATCACTCCGTGTTTGCATACGGTAAAGTTTAGCAACTCACAATCATACTTTCATGTAAACTCATCAGCCTATTTGGCTGAGATGAAAATCAATTCATCTAGTGCATACCCTCTGTTGCTCCGTCAGAATTGAAACAAACCACTTTCCCAAATATTCTTTTCCATAAGATATGGCAATGTAAGTGATATTTGCAAAAGAATCAAACGTATTGTTGCTGTCATGCATAGTGTGAATTCAACAGTATAATGATCGTCAAACCTGCGACACAATCATATTGATGGTGATTTAGGTCCAAATCTGAAAAAACCATAAACACCACTGTTAAGTTTCGAAGCAAGTGTAACCGGAGTTGACTACTGTGAAGGGACTATCGTCAACCTTAAGAGTTGCCAATTCGATGAATGTTATCGATTTCGAGCGTTGTTTGAAAAGTTGGAGAAAGATACCCCACGTAGTTGAATGTGAAAAAAAGAACGTGATTCTTCAAGCTGGTGAAACATTTCTCAGTTCTGTAGAGTTTTCTTCAGATGTAGTTAGGGTTTTTTCTTTGAGTTATCTATACCATGGAAAGAGTTGTTCATTGTGCCTCAAGATGATCGGTAGATATGTAAACGAACAAGCGAATGAACGATAGTACAGTCAAATTGATAAGTAACTTTAAGAACACTTCGGAGCTGTATTATAATGTTCATGTGTAAAATATCCCACTCTCATGGTTCTACAGCTTCTACAGATTATTATGCGGTGAATTTAACCCCGTCTACTTGCAGTTCATCTTAAATTCCCGTTTGTAACATTTTTAGCTAGTTTAAAGAAGTGATTAGCCATGTCATTTGTTAACTGGGAAGCAAAATATCTTTGTAATTTCACAAAAAATGATTTCCTCACAATGTACTGTGTTTAGATTGGAAAATTTTTGGAGCAAAGTTGAGCATAGAAAATCTCGTTAAGTTCATAAAAAAACTTATTTTGCTGACTTCAAGTTAACTATTAGATTGGTGGGATTCTTTGACACAGAAAATCATGAGTGGTAGGTTATATAGGTGAGTTTCTGGTTTATTTTATTAGAAAAATGTACCCTAAGATAGAGGAGCATTTGTATCAAGTTTCTCATTCATTTCGAAGGATACGTTCCCATTAGAATGCACTGATTAGTGATCGCTTTAATGTTTTCCGTTTTTTGCTCACGTTATCCATGCGACATATCTGCATTTGTCTTGAGAACTGAACAGTTTTACGATAACGAATCTAAACGACTATTTGAAAAAGAGAGTGAAAACACTCTGCATCTGCATTATACGATGCTAATGTTCTGCAAATTCCTGTTCTGATTTCGTACCGATAAATCTGCATGTAAATTTCTTGCCAATATGGTGGTAAGGTGGTACTAATATGGAAGTAAAGATAACAGTGACCTTCCAAAAAATCATAGATACGCAGTTGTTTAGCCAGCAAGACGTAAAACTTTTTCAATTATTTAACTGTACATACATGACAGATTATCTGAATAAAGATTGACAATATTGCAAACCATTCGAGCTCGTAATAGATTTACACTTGATAGCAACAGGAATACTGATTTGTCTTCTTTCATTAAGAGCTGTCGTTGTAGGTGACATATTTTAAAGAACTTTTGGATTGAATTTATTGTGTACAAGTCTTACTATGAAGCTTACCGTTGTGCATTCATACGGCTCTTCCCAAAATGATTTATGCTCACTAGAGTCAGGATTAACCTGAACTTGTCCTTGAATTATGGCAATATTTCATACAGCGTCCCGAAAACCTTTTCAGTAGATAGGCAATCAACTGCGTGTTCCAGATTTTCCTCTATCACGTTTCGTGGAGTTTTCTGTCCATTTATCCCGCTTTGTCGTCTCGTGCTATGAACACAGGAAGTTTTGTCCTGAGACCTTTTCAGAGTATTGATTGCACAAATTCTGTTGAGTTCTCCACAACAAATCTGAAATATATTCCAAGGTGCTTTACTAGCGGGTCATTTGTGTTGTTTATCCCGGGCTTAGTGGACTTTGTAGGCTAATGCAGATGTCAACAACACACAGGAATAGTGCAGGGAGTGGAACATTCTGACAACTTAAGTTTTACAAAGTAGAGAGACATAAATACTATGTGTTTAAAGGTCAAAATGCACCAGAGGCACCGGATTAGTTTTGTGAATGATGTCTCGCATTAATTAGGGGTACCTGGTGAACGTCGATCACACCCCTTACTGCTGTTGTCAGTATAAAAGATGCCTAGCCTGAGAAGGTGGCTGACGCTAGACACGGGCTACTAGATGTGTGGAACTAAACAACCACGAATGTGAACACTATTTTGTATGACTGCCGTGTATCCGCATCCGTCGGCGGTACTGCATTGTCATTTGCGTTGTCGACACGTACCACACAGTGTATATTCAAGTTTCCAGTAGTCGCCTTCAGGTCCTGGTCTTCTTGGCGTTAAGAACAGCCCTTTGCTTTTCTGACGCAAACCGTTCTCATTTACTCGAGTCATACTACTCACTGAAGACGCTATGCATCGTAAAATATCAATAGACACAACAGATGCTATTTGCCTCAGTTCGTAAGTGTGCCATTCCTGCAGTAGGATGTGTGTCAGAAGTTTATCGTGTACGCCTGCCAGTTGAATGAGAACCACAGAACGGGTTGAATGTGGTCGGTGAATCGAGATCAGTAAACACATACCATTTATACCGCCTTAATTCATAGGATCGTTTTTCAATGTAACTGGAGCAGAATTGTGGAAGTTCCATTTCGCAGATATGAACCCCACATCATTTTCATACAGCATCATCTTGTTTTAAGAAGAACAGCGTGTAAAATTTGTCATGAAAAATCAATAAACACAAATGTTTTTCAATAAAAATGTCCCACCGTTTTCCAACCAATAAGCTGATACCATATGGGGACGTGTATTACGCTTCTGTCTAGGTAACGTGGCCATGGGTGTTCAGTCCACTTTGGCTAAGTTCAGCAACTTAATTTGGTTTGCCGTGAAAATGGAAACATATTCGCATTGTTTGTTGCAGCTCACCACACAAGACAGTATTAATTTCGAGAATATATCTTGTAAAACAAAACCAGTTGTCTCATTTTTTTCCTAAATGTTCATCCTAAAAAACTTTTCTGCATGCATGTTCGGATTAGAGAACTGTCGAACATACTTCTGTTTGAGTATATCACCTAACGCAGTTTAGTGCGGAATACGTACAATTTGTGGTGCATAAAGAACTGTGCAGTTTTCTGAACAACAAAAACTTTACGTTGAATATTTAGCAAAGGTTTTCACTAAAACGGCCTACCACTATGCCATCAAGAATATCCACATGAGAGATATTCCAATTGAAAAGTGTCAGGTAGTCAACCTATCATATTTTATTGTGACCGACTCTATTGTGTGTTTACCAGAAACTTCCGCTTACCTAGTTACGTCTTAATTGTTAGGAGGTGAAAATTTTCCAACTTAAGCGACGACACCTGGACTTGTTCTTCAAAAACGCGCCGGCTACGCTGTAGCTTCATGGCTAGTGTTTGCTAAAACTATAGAAGTGTCTCATGAAATCGGTAAAGTTCCTAATCACTGAGGGAACTTTTATAATCAACGTGCACTGTGCCCTCATTTTAAATGTACCAGTGTAATGTCGACGTTGAAAATCGAACCTGAGGAGTGTTATCCTAACTGTTTGGGTTGATATGTTACAATCAGTAATCGGTTAAAACTAGAGGACCCCAGGTAGCGCCCACTGACTGACTCCAGTTGGTGTGTCGACTACAATTATTCTCGTGTAGTTGAACTGAAGCGGCCGGTAGTTCCATTCATGATTAACACAATGAGCAAGGCTTATTTTATTGAAGTGGCCAAAACGACAACGATTTCGTTACTAAAAAGGAATGCTCACTGCTAACAACTATAGCCCCCCTCAAAACCGTCAATGAACTCACATCAGTCAAAACCGGGACAGGGGTGATCTGGTCCTTTCAGTAAAACATGCACTTATCAGACGGTGAGCAAACAGCTGAAAAACTTTGCTGACATTTAACTGGGGATTACAATCTGGCTGTGTATTAGTTAGCTAGTACCTCAGAACACACGTTGGTGCACCTCAAATATTCATTCATCTGAAAGGGACGTGAATATGTGCCTGTAGGCCTTTCTATCCCTAAAAAGGAATACTCTCATCTGAAATGGACCTTTAAAGATTACGATATTTTGCAGGTGAAAACAGACCTTTCAGTTCCATATATTGGATGACCGGTTTGAGAAATAAAACAAGTCTAAACCCACAGAAGAAAACTATACTTCATTTCCGTCTGATCGGACTCCGTCCTTTTACGAGTAGACCCCAGAGCAAATCATAAAAGCATTCGAGTCCGCTCAGTCTTCTCGCATTGTTCTGAACAGCTAAATCTTATGCACAGATGACTAATGACTCTGGCCCAAGCCTCGGCTGTTTCGTCTCCCAAACCAAGCCGAGTCGGTTTCACCCCATTACTTATTGGTAATGTGTTATCGGGGATGATTACTTGTAAACTTAAGCACGCAGTTGGTAGGAGAGAGCTTGCTTCGCGAAGGTAAATTCGGTGATTTCGACGGTGCAGTTTATACTTGGACGAGCGGCCATTTTGCCGAAAAATATGTGAAAGACCAACCACACTCTATTGATTTTAGAAATTCTTGATACAATGATTAGTTGTTCCGTATTTCGTGGGATACGGATTTGCTCCTCATACTACCCTTCCTAACTCAGTCGTGTGCTCATATCAAACAATGATTGGAACTTTTGTTTGCTGACTGAGAGTTTATTGGGTTCCGACTTGGTTCTGGCTCAAATCTGGGCTGCCTGACAGTTTGGCACCCCACGTGTAACCGTATGACAACTATTTGGAAATTGTGTACAGCCGATTATTTACTGTGTATTTCGGCCTGTAGATATTGTTGTCGTTTTCCGCAAAATGTCATCTTCCCTCAGTGAATGACGTATGCGTCATTATCACAATATTTAAACTGGAGTCACTTGAGAGTGCATTTCTGCTTAAAGAGGGTACGATAGTCAAAATTACTGGAAACAGTCCTGGGGCGCTTCCACTAACGATCATAGGCAGGTTTCTGTTTAAAAGAACCATGCTGTTATGGCTGCATGACCCTCGGCCTGGGAAGTCGTTCACTGTTAGAATTCGACTACAAGGTACGTGAGACCACAGAAACAAGAACGGGAATACTATTTTACACAGCTAACGTATGCCCACGTCCTTGGTTGTAGTGTAGTGACAGACTCTGGCGCTAGGTCCCACACACTTTTCAATATTCACTTCCATATTCAGACATTGTTACTGTTAAGACATATCCTGTTGGTTTCTGCGCGTTCGGGTCGTGTTAGGCTACCCATAAACAAAACCCTAGGTTATAGAACACTACTAACTAGAGTTGCCCTGCCCAATGCGACTCATCCACATTGGTAGGATTCAACATAATTAGAAAACACTTTATTTAAACAAAGACTTTATTGTGGAAACACTGTCGGTTTCTACGAAGGACGTTTCCCTTTGGGGGGGAGGGCAACTACTCTATAAGTTTCCAATCGATGGACGTTTATGGTACTAGCTCAAATTCACTTTTTAAAATTTACCAAATAAGATTCAGAATCTCTAGCGTAATTGACCGGCCTGTCTAAAAATCTTAATGCACAAAACTCCAGGAACTAGTGCAGTGTAGGAGTATCTGAGGAAAACGAAGTTGCAATCGGAACATTGTTGTTAATTTATGGTTAAAAATGCGTATGTGCAATCTAGTCCATTAACTAGTAACTTACGGCAAACAAGAGAGTATCACTTGAAAAAACTCTATTGTACAGATAAACTCTTTTGAAAAAGAATTAATTGAATCGTAAGAATCAAATATCTTAGTTTGCTGCACATTACTATCAGAACAATGTCTATTGAACATGCAGAAAAAAATCCAAAATCGATTTGTTTTCTTTTAATCAATGTGTAGAGAGCCTCATATTACAGAAACTTACTTCATCTCATTAGATGTCAAAACTATAATTATTACCAGTTAATTTTTTTGTAGCAACCAACTCTTTTGCATATGTGGTAGTGAAAGTTTTCAATCGACCTTTTTTAAATTTATAAAACTGGTTTTATTTGGGTTGGTCCAGTTACGTAGACCATGATGTTGAATTTGTTCCACTATTAAAATAAACGTTTACTCGGCATGATTTAAACCGTAATGCAAATGAAAAGGCATCTGTTATTGATCGTCGAAACGCGTAAGTCATTTTTGTGCCACGTACTTTCAAACCGATATTTCCTGAACAGCAAAATTTTTTAATGTATCAGTAACGTGATACTATGAGACATTTTGAAAAAGCTCGTTTACTAACCTTTCGGATCGCTTCCATAGATGAACCTTACCATCCTCGTAACTTGATTCTTCTGTCTAACAAGAGATATTTTACAGCACAAATTCCCGTGAATAGATTTGTTGTTTATTGTCGTAGAATGCTGATATGATCGAATGCCAACAGCTTGACTGAATTTCCCATTTGTTTAATTCAAGTCAGTGTTTTTATTCACACGGCGCCCAAACAGACTATTTTATGATCAACGCGGACATAAGGACTCGAAAACAAAACACTTCTCCCCCGTAGTAACCTATGAATTTCTAGACTCATTAGGTTAATTGAAGAGTAGGTAGATTTTTGTGATTTCTCCTGCATTAGTGACACCTAGATTGGTTACCAATTGAGTTTTTATTGAATACACTAGGTTTCTGATATGACATTCAGGATTGATAAAGTGCACAGAAAGTTTAATACGATTCTTCAGGCCAGGGTTTGTTAAAGTTCTGTCACTGTAGTTTTCTTTAGCGCAACTGGGTTTGAATACTTTCTGATCTGGCTTGTTGGGATGCGCTTTCTGTGAAAATCAGTTTATTGCGTGTTAGTTCGTTTTCGGTCTGCACGAAACATCCAGATATTCTGGGCTTGACACGACATTCGGCTCGTGGCCATTAGAAGTGGCGACGGGTTGAGATTTCTCACTGTTAATCCTGCATGTGAATGGTCGTCGGAACAACACATCTTTTTCCAGAGAAATCAATACTCATATGATTCAATGAGCACTTTTACACTATTGGTGGACAGTACAAATTGATAAGCTACGAATTTGAATTCAAGCACAAGAATGTTTCACACTGGAGGATTTGCCCTTGACAACTAACCACACGATTTGGACAGTATCTCAAAGCTATGCGAATACTGTAGTAGTCTGGCAAGAAATGTACGTTTATGTATTAACAGAACTCTACAGTAAGCAATTTAGTCTGTTTTTATTCCACGAGTACGCACTAAGTATGCGAAAACATTTTTACGCTAACGTTAAGTTCGAGGTCTAAATAAACGAGGTGCATTCGCATACACGATATATTTTCACCAAACTTGTTATTTTCGTTTTAAGTGATCGGCACAATAAGTGTGTCTGTACTAGTAGAACAGGCTACTAAATTTACATCTGGACAGTAAAAGCGAATATTTTCACACCTGGCTTCATTCTTGGTTAATATTAATTATGATCACCTGGTCAGATGATATTAAATTGACTTCTCACATCAGTACGGTTAGTTTGGTTAACCCGTCAGCGGAGTTTGCATAAGGCGAGGAAATACGGTGTTGTTCCTCAGGTTTCGACACAGACCGTTGAATAGCTGATACTTTTGTAGAAAACTGCACGATTTTAATAGAAAACATACCCAGTTAAAACCGGTTAACTAGTCATCCGAAGAGACCACGAAATATCGAAGAGCTACATGATTACTCAAGTTGAGAAGAGCAGAACTGATTGATGAAGTGGGTTCATTTCGGTTAAAATGTACGCAAAGAACATGATTGCGGGAGACTTGTCGATAGGCATTATGTAAGTTGATCAGCATTCATTCGGCTTCCGCACTGGTGTATCACATTCCGATTATCCCCTTTCGAAAAGAAACACTGGGCTCGAGTTTCTCTCTTGTTAGAGTAGCTCGTCAGCAGTGCGTATCATTGACATAGTGGAGATTGAAACTCCGGCCATGTTTTCATGTGACCTCAGATTAAACACCGCTGAAACATCACCTGCGAACATCTAAGCACTTTCGTTTGCGAATAAGACTCAGGTTGTCCGATCGCTTCGGGAGTAGACAGTAACTGTCCTGTTTACTCTAATTGATGATTCTTGGACTAGGATTTCTGTCCAAGTTGAGATCGCAGATATTATCCACTTGTTGAGTAATATTTTGGTTACTGGCAAGTAGTAGTGATTTTTCGGTTTTCATGTAGATTGAACATCATCCACAATTGATCTCACTTGTCGCATTTTCATAGACTTCTCAGCCGGCCCCTTTCGAAAAGAAGTACTAGGCTGGAGTTTCATTTTTGATACGGCTGGTCACTTTAACATATCCTCATCACAGGCAGGATTTGGACTCTTCCATGAGGCAACGGTGCAGACCCTGTGGTATTGACCTCATATTAGGCAAGCATGAATTACCGTGTGCAAATTTTATTCACATTTGTGTACGAGTAATGCCCAGGTTGCCCGATCGCCTCGAGAAATGACATAGTAAAGGTCACCTTAATTTCAATCAATCGTTTGTGAGTGATGTCAAACCAAATTCCTCCACTATTTACCGTTAGGTATCACATTAATTGGTGTTCACCAATGACTTCTCCGTAATTGTTCACACCACTGATACTATTCGTTTTTGCCAGCAAACAAAGGTTGAATTTTTCAAATCAAAGATGTTCCACTTCGACCGTAGAGCGTGGTCGTATTTAGAGTGTTTAGAATGTGAACTCAAACCGTGTCGCAAAAGTTGTATTCCTAGGATAGGAACTTATTGAAGGAGATATATTTAACCCAAGTAGAGTTATTAGATTGTGGATGATGGTTAACGGCTGTAAAAAATCGAATTTAACAGATTACTGCCCCACACACTGCTTTGAGTTTCTAAGGCCTGGTAGACCACCAGATCAGAAATTCGTTTAATAACTACATCTTTGGCAGACTGAGTCATGTCCAAGTTCTTTTCTCATTGTTACATATTTCAAATTTGCAACCAATTTTTCATCTGTAATACGTACTAAGTTTTGCATGCCTTTAGCAATAAGAGTGTAGTCAGGAGGTCGCGTAAAGTCTGGCTTGCAGGTTACTATTCTTATGCATTTGACGAGCTTCATAACTATATTCCCAAACAGTCGATGACAGTTGTTCACCGAACTCAACTAAACAGAACTCATTGACTGTCATCAGAACGAACACCGATGATTGGATTGTAATATAACATCTCCTGACTACATGTACTCGCACAAACATACACACACACATCCACTCATACACGCAACGTACCTTGATGTTAGCAGTCGTGTAGCACGAGGGAGCAACCTAACATATTAACACTACGTTGACTAGATTAATTCTAGTGACTGAAAAAAAACGTTCTTTTGAGTACAACAGTGATCGTTTCAAGTGATAAATTAGCATGAAGTTCTTTCACAAGGCACCACGATTGGCGAATCAGTAAACCTTTTATATGGCGATTAGCTGAATCCTTTTTCAGGACATTAAGATGACGAAATGACTAGATGTTGGAATAATTGGAAGTCACTGTAGGTTAGAACGACAACATTCCTAATATCTGCTGCAGTGGCTCTGAGTTTCCATTCAAACTAATAAGTTCCTTGCAACGTCTATTCTGCTGAAACAATCAATTTGTGTGTTCTCAGTTGGTTCTTGTAGAAGAGCAGCACTTCATTCAAGAAATCAGTCACCAAAAAACAGTTCAGTTGATTGAAGATCCGTGAGTGATGATTACAAATGCATTGTAGGTAGCTCGTTTCTGCACTGTCAAGCCAAATACCTTATACTTGGGTAGAAAAATGTTAAGTCGAAGTGACCAAAAGAAGTAACACTTTCAAACGACACCAACTCCGTCATAGGCACGAATAGAAACAAGGCTCTCAAACACTTAAGCCGTGGTTTCGGTTGCCTCAAGCTGGTTACTTCTAACACTTGAAATACCCCTCAATTAGTCGTCTCTCAAAATAGATGGCTACGACAACGCAGTTGTTATGCCTTACAACTCAAGTATTATGCAACCAGATCAGCCAGTGTGTATTTCACGATTTAAATAGTAACGTTTACCAATAGTGACGGAGTGTTACTCATGTACATACATTCATTTAAGTAAGCAATATTTTAAGGTTTTTTGGTTGGGTATTCCGTTTCCAACGACACTAACACAAGAAGCGTTGGGAGGAGATTAGAAACCAAGTGAAAACAGACAGTGACAGAGCATTTAGATAGAGGTGACAACACTCCGTCGCTCCCTGCCCTATCCCAGAGTACTCCTAAACAACAATATAAATAATCCTACTGTTCCCAGTCTGACAGTTTACAACACCCGACTCAGCTGACCGGAACAGTCAAATCCTCCATACTCCACTACCACGTCATCTGTTAAGTATCTTACAAATCCTCACGCCTGTCAATAGTCACTTTGACCAACACGTCGTGCTATAGACGCCCATCCGGTGTCTCAGGTAGGCGACACGGATATCATAGTCGGCATGTTCGTAGCCTCGACTGTCGATCGAAAGAAGTGGAATAGTTCCAAAGTGTACACAGACAGACTGCGATTTTGCTCACACATTCGATTTACCTCACACATTCAGACCGCTGAAATCCCCAGAGTCAACCTGCTTCTTTAAAATGGCTTGTCTAGGCCTCCAATCCGTAGAGTAAGGTGAGACTCACAAACGCACTGTGAACCTGCCCTTCAGTAGACAATCAGCCGTCTTTGCGAAGCCACAGATGACTTGTCACTGCAACACCGGCCCTCGCTAACTTCATAGTCAACTCGTCAGCAATAGAAAAATTTCGCATAGTTGTCACCAGCTAGACACTGAAAACCTTCAAACGGCCAACCTTCAATACCGAAGATACAATCACTGTCAGTTCCATTCTGTGGAGACAATTTACCGTTCAAAGATTTAAGGTGCATACGATATAGACAAAGTATACCAGCCAACCGGTTTAGCGTGGTCTGCGTGCTGTCTGCGGAAGTACATACCATCGATCAGCTTACTGCCCGACAAATGTTTCAGTCCGAGCTCTTCAAGGCATCGGAGCGCACCTCCCAGAACCTCATCTTTCATTTTTTTTAGGTGGGATGGGTACATCGAATGTCTCCATCATATATTCCTTGATGTGAACCAGCTCCAGATGGCTACCCGTAAACGAGTGCTCTACATTCAAAGCTGGTGCATAATACATTACGCAGAATGATACGAATGAATTGGGATTCTCCTCAGTGAAGATAGTTCCACACAGCATGTTGGACAGCTGAGTGGAAGATAACGTTTAGGTTTGAAAAAAATACGCTTATTGCCTGCGAATATATATATGTATATATATCTGCTACAAGATGAGACTATGGCTGACACATTCGTGAACTGCTCAGAAGCCCATCTAGTCTTCTGGTAGTTGATTCTCTGTGAGTTCAGGTTCCACTTCTCTATAGAACTCGTGAGTCAGTGTTGCAACAGTGGGATGCAAACATAAAAAGTTTCACTGCTGGATAAAGTCTAGTCTCTCAGAGCTCACGTATGAAGTGCTGCAGGCAGAACTGTGAGAAATTGCGTCAACCAATCAAAAACAACAAATTTTAAATGAGACCCAACTGTGAAAAGTCAGGGCTTTGGCTGGATTCGAACCAGCGACAGACACAGCACACCTCAACGTGGCAAGCGCTCTACCAGCTGAACTACGAAGCCACACCGGAAGCTCAGAAATTTCACATTTGAACTCTGTTACCCACCCGTCCCACTGTCTCATATGGAATCCACCAAATGCTTCAGAGGATCGACTGCCCCGGCAAGATTTCTCAAACAGTTCACGCTGGAATCCACCAACGTCACTGTTGAGCATAGAAACTGTATTACTAATGGGTAGTGTGACAGATATATGGTTTTAGATGAGACCCAACTGGTGTGGCTTCGTTGCTCAGCTGGTAGAGCGCTTGCCACGTTGAGGTGTGCTGTGTCTGTCGCTGGTTCGAATCCAGCCAAAGCTCTGACTTTTCACAGTTGGGTCTCATCTAAATTCATAAATCTGTCACACTACTCATCAGTAACAACGAATTTGTTTGTAACAAGTGGTGACTAAAACAATTCGTTTTAGTGCGCGTCCAATTTGAACAACCCAGTCACTTAAATAAAGGTCGTGCAACGTGACAACAAAGTCGCCAGTCAAAGAACAGCTGTCACTTTAGACACGGGTACAGTTTTTTAACAAACTAAGCCTACCCAGTAACGCTCAGAATATCGTTGTTCTTATTTTCTCGATACAGTAGACAAAGGCGCGACATGTTATACCACTGATTCCACCAACCAAAGTTTAAATGTATGCGAGTCACTGTTGGACTAGGTCTGTCTGGTGATCCTAAACAGGGACAGATCTACTTAAATCAGAGCCACGGATTCCGAGTCCATGTTGAAGTTATTACTGTCGACTGACTCTTTTTATCTATGATTAATCATATTGCGTTCAAACTCAATTAAACAAAACCGAATGTGCAAAACGGACTTGACTCACAGAATTTTACAGTTGTGCCACAAGACGCACGTAACACTCTCTATAATATATATACATATATAATAAGTTTTAGGTGTTTCGTGCATTTAACATCAGCCGACTGATTCAGGTTGTGTGTCACTCGATTGTTTTTACTTTCCGACGATATGCAGATCTTTCGGAAATTCGCCTTCGGAAAGAACCACTAGATGCACGTTTCTCTGTTGTTCGGGCTTATCGATAATTCATTCGTTTAACACAACCGGTATTCAAACTCTGGACACGTCTTCCTGAAACAAACATATTGATAAGTGCACTATTTACCCCCACATCATGCACGACCGAGTTACCACACCTAATTTCCCCAGTCAATAATATTAGCTAAATCGTACCCATCAATAAACATGCACTGTTACAGGGAATTCTGTTGGACCGTTTGTGAAGTCACCAAAGCAGGTACTTATTGAACTCCCAGCAACAAACTGTCTTACCAATGGGAGCAACCATCGAGTGATGCTACTGTTAAGCGTTGGTTGTGAAACAAAGTGGAGTACAGTTGAAGTCAACAACACACTATTTGCTAGTTTTGCCATCTGCTCGTTGAAAATGAGTGGCAATTTTTTGAACATGGTGCGAGTGGTAATCAGCATGAGGAACTTCACCCTATTCCACCTCTTCATTTCATTCTCCCGTTCACCTCACCATCGTCAAACGACACCCGTGGGATGTTGAGTCGAATATGTGTGCACCGCATGGATAACGCATGACTATTCTGGTGAGTCCCTGAGGGAAAATAACTGTCAGATGTGGAGTGCACAGGGATGTCTTTCCTAAGAGAATTGAGGAAAGAGGTCGAGGTAGTTAGGTGGCCAACTTTCGAAACCGAGTTTTTGCAAAATGGCGTGAATTTCACACGCCCACATAAAACGAAAACGTAGATTATATATTATTGTAAATTTGCCGGATGGGTGTGCAACCACTGAAACTGAACGAATTGGGAATAGTTAATAAAATGATCATATACTGACAGAACATTCGAGATATGACTTTTATGGTTGATGCTGATTTACATCTCACTCACTATGTTGTGATCACCTTCATGGTGTCGCGTTTCAGAGCACAGCTTTCTTGTATTTAACTAACTGAGATCAATACGTGTCATGTGTCATTCGCTTATTTATACTGGTTAAATAAATAAATCGTTAGCTGCTGCGAATGAACAAATTTGAACTATGAGCAAAAATGTGCAAAAACCAGGTTATCGTAGCTGAATGTCAACAGACCAGAACGTTACGATGGTTCAACACTCAGGCTGCTTCAAACCGGGAAACGTCAATGCCATTGAATCCGCAGTAGAGTGTGAAATTCCAAATAGACTTCAATCCGTTTTAACCAAACAGTCTCAGTTTACTTGTTAGCATCACGACAAACGGTATTTCACATAAGGTTGCAAGGTTGACAAGTCTTGGTGCATAACAAGTTGCAAGGTAGTTGATAAGGACGTTGAATGCCCACGTGAGCATACGGGGAAGAGCCATTGTGTTCACCCGATGTCTATTGAATCTACCAGTCGTTTAACTAATGCGCTAGTCGTGTGTAAGTTGAATTCCAGAACGTGTGAAGTTCATTTCAGTGGCGATTGATTTGTGTAGGCTTCATCTGCAGTTAGACAATATACAAGGCACTACTTTGATCCGTCATAAGTTGTCGGTCCTAAGTCGATAATCAGAATACAATCCCGCTAGGTATATTTCTGAAATCGCTTCGTGTGGTTGCTCATATTGACATTCAAGATTGATGGCAATGTCTTTCTCATTGGAAAAATCAACTAAAGATGTTTGTCGTTTGTCAGTTGCTGATCTCAGATGAATGAGCTAGGTTTGCTCATCTGACCTTTCAATAACACCTTGAACAGTTTACACCTTCCCCGAGCTCAAACTTTCAGGTGTAGTTTAAGAATGCGGAAAGTAATATTCGCTGAAAAGTTAAGAAATCACCATATGGAAACAATTATTGTGAGATTTGGACGTTACTGTCAAGCTCACGTCAAATTATCCCTCCAAACTGAATGTAAACCTATGTTTTTTCCCAAACTCCCGTTCCACTGATGGAATATCATGACTGCCCAAACTTCTCCTCTGCAAAAAGTTTTCAATAAGTCACCTGACAACGATAGTGGTCAACTGTGTGTTTCTGGGACAGCACATTAACCAGTAGAGTAGTCAACATAATGGTTTACTACAGTGGCGAATCCTTTGAACATTGCGACTGTCACTGCCGGAAATAAATTTTGTTCTACTGAACCTGTCTAACAGTTATCTAAATGCCGCGGTTGACCAAAGCGTTTGATCATCAATACCCACTAATGTGTGGTTCTTCACAAGCTTATCCCACTCGGTTTTGAGACATTCCGGATTATCTTCAGACAGACGCTGAATACACTGTGAACTGGTGTTTGGTGAGATTCCGGAAGGATTAGTAGATTGGCTGGATTATGTGTTGAAGATGGTAAGGGACTACGGGTTTAATTTTCTTCCATGCAAACACTAAAATGTCGTTTAATGTTTTCAGTTCCAAATGAGGCATTTTGATAAACCCAGCTGAAGGATTGCAACGGTGAGTTAGAGTTGAGCCATAATGTATTGTCTGAATATTGAATAACCTCGAACTTTTGTCAAGCATGTGCTCTTTTGTGGTTGATTTGTGAAAGACGACGTGCTTTTAGCTGTTCTCACCGTCTGAAAATATATCAACCAGGCGATTACTAATGTTATTCTATCAGTATCAGTTACAGTCAAATAAAGTAAAGCCAGCCAATGAACGCAACGCAGCAGGTCTTCAGGTATTTACCAGGATTCAGATCAACAACTCATTTAAGTGGGGAAGTGACTCAGCTACTCATAAGCCGTGAGTCAACAGTGACCAGGTCATGTCTACTATGTTCCAGAAGGATAATTTTCTCAGCCTAGCTATTCTGAACCAGTTTTGTACGTCCCAGCTACCGGCTAGTCAAGTGAAGCTTCTGACAACGGTTTTTTTCTGCTGTCCGAAAACTAGCAGTACCGTGGAAGGAATGAGTAGGAGCTGGGTGCGTTGTTCTCAGCTCACTAAAATTTTGAATTACGTCTTGGTACAATCTTGGCTCTAACCAACGCGTTCATAATCTCGTGAACATGTCAATCTTACTGGTCCATTCGGTGAATCTAGCTGCCTTGTTGGTGTCCACACACGTCCTAAGCGGTCTATTGTTTCAGAGTTTATACTGCCAGGTCGGGCTTTTCGAGAGCATTTGTGCGGTCTAACCCCGCTCTGTTCCCTATCTTCCACTATTCAACAAGCAAACCATGAGTTTTTTTTCGAAAGATTTATCAACGATTGTAGGTGCAACTGAACAAGTGCTGACCAACTGCTGAATAACACTAAATAACAACATCGAAGGAGTCGGCACCATTTATCACAATGTTTGCAACACATCTACTCAGTGACTTTGCTGCACTCCATTCCGGCAAATCGGATGATCTTACGCGTTTACTCGCTGACAGGATGCAATCGAACAACTGTTGATCGACCGGAACCGCAGTAGTTTGTCAGCTGGATTACTCACCAACCAGGGATCTAAAGTCCTATGTGACCTCACAGTGGACGAGAAAAACTGTTAAATACGATGTTAAAGAAAGTACCACTGAGACATCCTCTGTTTTGTTCAACATTCTGGCGGATACTTTCAATCTAACACCGACATCGTCATCCAGCTCAGCTCCATGCACCTAACGTGACAAGAGAGGTACTCACCCCAAAGCGATTAGCCACCATAAGGAGGAAGCCAAGTGAACCACTAAAGGTCAATCCGAGATTCCACTCCAAGCGGTATCAGCTGTTTTCTCAGAAAAAAGATATCAGAACAACACTCTGTTTCCAGGTCCCTACGATACACTGCGTAACTTCGTCAAACCTGGCAGTTCTCACTTCCCACTGATATAGTGGTCTACTCTCCGTCGGTTTCTGATTGGTCACTTCCTGGTAACCAAGCATAATCGTCTTCCAGTGTGTATCACAGCGTTTTTATGTCATGGGGATTATTACTTCGATGAATTTTATTAAGGGTTTGTCCGTACCCTATCGAATCACCCTATAGAATCAAGTGTACACAATCAGTGAGTGATATTAGTCCCTCAGCCACAACGGAGCACACGAGATTTGGTACAGATATCCGTGTTTTAGTTGTTGACAGATAATATAATTTAACCCAAATAAATCTTGGATTTCAGTGTGTATGCAAAAGATGGTCTTTACTCTCTGCAAATAAACGGGATCTTCAAAAAACTGACGTCCCTAAAATTAGAAGCAAAACTGGGTTCATAAAGTGTATACAGACCCAGATCTTTAAAAAAACACTCGTTCAAGGATTGCCAAAAATTGAACAGTCTGATAACAGTGAGTGAAGACGAACAGATGGCTACAGAAGTCAATTCATTCACTTGTCCAGATTTTATGGTTGATAAGTACGCGGAAAGAGGCGCTAGTTTTTGGACGTTGCTCCACGCAAGATTGCACTCAAAGTTGGTCATTTGACCTGCGAACGTCTGCGACTCAAGACTAGGCAATAATTGTAGAGCAACTTAATAAGAAAAACGAGTTGGTCGTTCTAAAAACCTTCGTTTATAACAGATAAGATATCGGAGGTCACGGTTGAGGATTATACCAAGTGGCCTGCATCATAATCGTTGGGTAGCTTCCGGAATTAATGATGTTCACTATGGAAACATGTTTCAAGTTGGTCCACAAATCATATGTGGGTTCACGAAATTGCTGGTTAAATTTTACTTTGAATGTTAAGCCTCAATTCACTTACAAGCATGGTGTTCTTGCTATCATTTAATGTTGTCACCTTCACCTTGGTCGAACATTCAGTCGAATATTTGGTAAGTTCGTCCACAAAAGAGACCCTTGACCGTTATCATGTACAAATGTTAGGCAAATTTAACATCATCTACATTTTCTGAATGAAATGATACAACTAAACACTAAGAGTAAACTTTTGAGTCATTTCCCCAGTGCTTTGCAGAGACCCTTCAATCCTTATGACAATGCATGATAATGCATAATTTAAGGAAGTGTTTAGAAGTTCTCCCCCCCCCACAGAATCCTAGACGAGGTAAAACTTATTGTAACGTGGTTAGTGTGTGAGAGCCTGCTGATAAAACACTATCAGAAGAAAATAACCATTTTATGATTGATAACACCTCTCAGTAGTGTTTATCCGCCAAACTCCGACCACACGCTCTGTTGAGAATCACCGTAGAGATAACTCACATGTTAAGTACTATTTGTTCACATCTGTGTCACTCTTTTATACGACAGAGTAAGCACTCGAGATTGACTGATTACAAGTATCTAGTGGGTGTCAACAGCCACAAAATCAGTTGTGCGCTTCTGGTGCCTTTATTGTGATTTGACACTTACTCGTCATAACAGTAGTTTCTCAAATACCCCAACCCCTAGTAAGTTTCTGAACTGAAACTGTACAGCAAAATTGTACACCTCAGCAAGATTACATTCTGACGGAAACTGCAGATAGTCATTGCAGGTTATTAAGTGAGGTATTACAATCTTGAAGATGAATTCAGTAAACAATGAGACGTGTTTGAATGAAGCCAGTACTGGGTGTCAGGAATCGCTCAAGACTTTGGCAGGAACAAGCAAAGGATGACAGATAAAAACGTTCACGTGAAAAAGTCCAACAGATAGGGTTCAGTCTTCAAGTGAGACGTTCATGCTCAGTGGACGGTTCTTTCTCTCAATATATACTAATATGTGTTCTTTTGTTCATTTCTGCCCATTTATCGTTGTTCCTTGTGTTAATCTAATTCCTTTCTAATTCCTTTCTTCCGGCTTGGTCCACGTGACTCGCCTACGGACACAAACTTCAATCCATAATGAAATCTGACTTATGTACACGTATTCACGGCTCATGGTTACTCACAATTCCATGTTCCCGATGCCCAATCAACAGAGAAAGCTAGGTATAGATATAATCTTATTTGTAATGTGACTTGTATACTGTATGTAATATTTTATCCCAATCAACCCACGGGTCACCAGTGCTTACACTTCAGCCGGATGATTGCCAACGAAGATGGGTATTTTGTTTCACTTCGTTGCTGAACCGATGGTACACATTTCAACCTAATCAACTTTGAGAATGGATTGATTTATCCTCTTATACGGCTACACATGTGTTCAGTAAGGTGCAGCCGTAGCGAATCTGTTGGTCAGCGATTTTTAAAGTCCTAAGATTTAGTCGCTTGACGTGAGTTTATAGTTTCAAGTTCATTCCAGACCGTGATGTATTAATTGCAGTAAATGTTCTTGTGGAGGTTGATAGCTAACATATCTTGTGCACCGTAGGCGTACACATAAGGTTTGGTTCTTCACTTCCCAGTACGTTTTTCTCCCGTTTGTTAGACGCGGTTCTCGGGCAGCTACTGTCGTGGGAACACTGAATATCATCAGACACCTGTTAGCGTTTGATCTAACATCTCAGACCCTATCAGTTCTCCTTAAGTATTTTGGCAGTCTGAAATTGTGTTACCGTAACAAATCAGTTTTCTCTCTGAGACGAACACTGATCAATTGCGAATACCTTGTGTATTAGTGAAGTTCGACTACAAGCAACTGACTCTTTTTCGGAGTGTTATGTAACGGGTTTATCAATGCGCTTAACCTACGGAATCACTAGTTGAGTCGGAAGAGAGGGGAACACATTGTAGTGCTGTGGTCAATCGATGGTGAAAACTGGACTTGATTTAGTAGACAAAATTCTTGTTATTCTGACTGTATGCACTAGCTTGTTTGCCGTACAGCATGCAGATAAAATGTTTTCTCTCTCTCTCTGACTTTCGCAAAACAAGATGTAGTATTCTTGATGATGACAACGCATTCAACAATGCTGAGCGGTGGGGAATTTCTCACATTCATCGCTGAACTCTAGAATTCAAAGTCAACATATCTATGTGGAATAAGTTGAGATGTAATAGATTTCGTTGTATCATTATTTACAGATGCTTACAAAAAATTTTTGAATCTGTCGCATCAGTTTCGAATCATGAAACGAAGCAGAACGGTAGTTTAACATTTTGTCTACATACAAACCCTGTGACTGCCGGGATAATGAAAAGGTGACAAACGACCCCTTTTAAATTTATAAGACCAGCCAATATTTTCATATAACGTTTGTTTCGGCATGTGGAAGAAGAAAGAGATTGTTTTTTTTGTAGGTGACACTGAAAGCAATATTCCTGTCGGATTGATGGCACCTTGGGCGTAATTGAGGTGGAATGGCTGGCCCAAGCTGCCTGCTGGTCTAAGCGATGGCGCTGGTGCGTCGAGTAGCTACATAACCAAGCGATTATCCCCAGCTCGCCTTATGTATGGTGAGCTTGGCCTGTAGCTTATGTCCATTTAAGTCAGTGTGGAAGACTCCTTATCCACAGCAATATTGAAAGATTACATGCATTTTGGCAGATATAATCACTTACTGTTGGACTAGAAGCGTTAGGATGCAAACATTTTGGTACAGAACAGCAGGCTGAGCAACATTAAAGATCTTCTTGGTTATCTAAAGAGGGCATTGTAGTAGTGAGCTCACTCCAACCCTCAAAGCTGTTGCGATTTCTTCTATCACAGGCTGAGAATGACCAACCGTCTGTGGTTGGCCAGAAAATTTGTAAACATCCAGTACTATCCCAGAAGGGTTTGTCGGGGGGGCTTACAAGCATATGGTTCCAGTGACCAAGGGAAGAGATAGGAAACAAAACGGCTAGGAAAAGTGATTCATCTACCGTTCGGCAACTCCGGCTACCGTAACTTTGTAATCTAGTGAATTAGTGTCTGGATCACAATCTGTCGTTGATTCACGCGTCGTGATTTCGAGTTTCCAGCGGCTGTGGTGTTGATGAAACGCATCAGTAGTCCATCACTTCGTTAGTGGTCTGTGATACCAATTGTTTATGGAAGCTTGTTTCATCCATCAGATTTATCACAAAAAGTCTCGTGCTTGTTCACCTATGGGTCGTGCTCACTACCGTTTTCAGGGTACAGTGGAAACCCGTGCATATACAGATAGGGTTAGCTTAATAAGACCCTGACAAACAGGGTCAGACAAGTGGTTTTCTTCCTCCTTTCTCGATTTAATTGAACTCCAATCTAGTCTCATCCGCTTTTAGTACGGCTGTATTGGTGTATTTCGTACCGAGTCGATATGATCTAGTTCTTCGTATGTGTATGGATGTCATTTGGTCTGTTCTTGTGAGCTCAAATTTGTTCATATATTAAGTGGCTGCCAGTTTCTATTGCACGATTGCTTATTTTTACGAGACTAAAGTACCAAAGACCTATTCAGTTATTCCGGGGCGTCGTGTTGTTCGAAGCACTCTGTAACAATCTTGGTAAGCAGTTCGTACGGTGGCAACCAATCAAACCAGCTGGTATTTTGATAAGTCTCATGTTTTTCGCTTTTGATTGCTGAGCTGAGAGAACTCGAATCGACTTTTCAGATCAAAAGCAGTACGTTGAATCAAAGTTTGTCATCACGGCTTGAACCCATGCATCCTGATTGAGTCCGTCTTTCCTTATTGACAGACGGCAGATTGTACGTAACACAGGTCATCCATCTACTTTGTTGCCAAACGACCCTGATGTCCTATAAAGTAGAAGCTCTTCCTCAGCCTGTTTCCAATTTTTACATACGCAACATGCCGTATGTTTGACGGCTGTTCATGTTGTAATTCATTTCTCAGCATTGAAAAACTTTAGGACATTCTATTTTCTTTGCTGAAGGATCTCGGGGTCACCAGTTGTGTGACAAGCTCTCCTGGTCTTCGTATAAATCACATCAAATTATCTAGTTCCGAACAGATAAAGTGTTACAGTTCGGTTATTACTCGTTACAGATGATCTCATTAGAATGAGTTCGTAAGGGAGTAGAACAATTTTGTTCGACCACACAGCGGAGACAGAAGTAACATTAATATCTTGGTTTTTCCGTCTACGATTCCAGTTGTATGTCGGTGAAAACTGTTGTGTTCCTATTTCGAAGCAACCCTCACTAACCTATGCAGACATTAACGACGATGGAGAAAACACGTGACTCTGGGAACACACATTTACGGGTGGATCGTCATTCTCAGGTGAGCGGGTGAATGAGCCGTTGGCCGATGAGGGCACGGCCAATCAGAACGCAGCTTGAGTTGTGGCACGGGTGTGGGACACCCAGGTGACCATGAGGTGCATACAAAAAGAATGTGGCCTGTGAACCAGCTATAATTACCACAACAGGTGCTTTCACACTAATAACTTCATCTTAGAAACTGAAACGATGACTTTCTGAATAAGTATGATAAACGAGTCACGGAGTAGAGTACGTTGTCAGAAAAGTATATGCTCAGCCATCAGGACGGACAATCAGGTTTGGCTTTTGGGGACCATCTAGATCTGTAATCCACTCAAACGCTATTCTAGCTGGTTTAGCGTAATCAAAAAGCGAGTACTTTTATCACCAGGTTTACTAGCACAGCTGTGAAGAATTGCAGTATTTAAATTAGGATGCCATAGCTAAAACTTCGGAAGCTTTGATATATATGTGGTAATTTTGCGAAAACGCTTCTATGTCAGTGAGTACTGATTGTTATTGTGGGCAAAAGTCAAAGACACTTCCATCTAGGATGCTAGTGGTTGACCTATTATTGAACCCTCTGAATTGCTTCAGCTGCAGAATGACTAATACTCGACGGATCTGCAATGTCATCTTCCAGAAGACCATTTATATGTAAACGTATGTAAGGGGGAACCCAAGGACAGCAGTGATAATGCGGATGGTATTGAGCTCGAATCGGGACACCCCGTTAGTATTATCATAGGGGTTACAAAAGTAATCTGACGCACGTCAATATGTGTAAGTAATTCTTTTCGGCAGATCAGATATAAGGTAAAAACGGTTCAGAAATCGCATAAAATTATTGAAGAGACAGAATAAAGGACAAACAGCGTTGAATCGATTTACAAGTGAACATCTCGCATCCNATGCCGCCAACCGTGTATCGACGTGGATATCGATTGGCTGAACTACTGACTAGTCGTTCCTGTGTGCGTGTGTGATAATCGGAAATTTTTGTTTCCTGACTTACGTGCCTCTTTTTAGCCCATTTTCCGTATTCATGTTTCGCGTTGTTACTTTACGCGCTTGGTACACTAACACAACTACTAAGCGCTGACCACGATTTGAACTAAAGACGTAACAGTCTCTTCTTAAAGATGACCTCTCAAAAAAGAGAACCGTTATTCTCGAATCTGTTGGTGTTACCTTAGAAGAGTAATCGCTTCACGTCTATTACTCCTGATTTAAAGTAAACCAAAGTAATGGTCAAATTCACGGAAGTTCATTTCATATATCTTGTATCCTCACATCATACAGGGCAACGCATTTATTCAACAACCTTCCTAGCTTTCATATTCACTGAACATCAAATGCGACTGATCACTCAACTGATACTGACCGAAAATCTCACTTTCCAACAGTAGTCAGAATTAATGCTTAACAAGTTTACCGATTGTTGTGCTCCCAATCTGAAGGGAAGATCTAATCTTGGAGTCAACGATTGGACTCAACACAGTAACTATCGTGTATCCTCTTGAAGCTGTCGGATAATCGGGGAATTACTTGCAAGCGAATATGGTCGATCATTTACATATGATGGTTCGGTCGTACCCACCGTGAATTCAGTGGGGCCGTAGTCAACACATTTGTCTCATGAAAGCGTGGTCAGTGTTCTAATCCAGTTCGTGGCAAGGATATACACTACTGACGAGCCCTAACGAGAGCGACACTCGAGTTTAATGGTTTCTTTCAAAAGGGAATGAGTGAAGCGTTTTTCTGAAAGCAAAGGCTGTGATAAGTTGTGAATGACGTTTAATTCACACCAACCAAAATTCCTCTGCTGCTTATCATTATTGGTATGTCTTCGTATAAAAAATTAGAGGCCTCCACTCAGGTCTTCCGGTTTTCTCACCAAATTCAAAGACATTCGAAGTTTATCACTGTGTGGTTAAGGTTAATTAAAACAAGTGGGGTTGAAAAACTTGCAAACAACTTCCACTAGGGTACCTCTGATTTGCCACTTTTTAACGTACTTAAAATCACTCTGTCAAGCGTTTATTTAATTCGCAAAAGTACGCGGATTCATCATCGCCATATGTGAACTCATGACACATCAGTTTTACGTTAGGTACTTGATTTCCACAACAAACCAAATTTGTAGATACTAGTCTATTTGCAAGTTAGTCATGCCAATTTTCCAAAACCGATGAAGTCCGTAGATCAGTGCAAAACTGTTAAATTGCAAATGAGTTAGTATCTGCGAATTTCAGCACCCGCGGTTCCCATAGTAGTATGTGACCGAAGTTCACTGGGAAGACATACCAGGTGATCCGCAGCAACCAGGAAACCGGTCGTGTGCTTCCGGTGAATTTCAACCGCTAAACACATGTTGCCCATGTCGTCCTACCCTATAAAACGCTTAACTATCTACCGATGTGTTCTGTCTTTAACGCAACTGTTTTTGTTCACTACTCGATTCACAACAGTCGCGTGTAAAATAATGTGGAATTAACTTTTGGATGTGAAACACGCAGTATTGATTCCAAATTTACCTTGCTAAAATCCAGAGCTAGTTGCTACGCCGTAGTAGTAATGTAGCGAGTGAGCTAATGAAATTACAATGCAGTCAGCATTATGTATGGCGTAATTGTTCGTACAGTTAAACAACGATAACGCATCACTCAATTAGGTGTTAATCAGTACAGTCAAACAAAATGTAATCTAACTTGATTGTTGATGAGTGATTGGGAATCGGTTGAGTTACACTGAACTGCTCGCGCCTGCCCGAGGCATCCACAACCTGATAGGGATTCTAGTCAGCCTCTTTCGAAACAAAGTACTATACACGTGTTTGTTGATGTTTATCATCGCTGCATACTCTTACCAAGGCTAGCAATTGAACTTCGACCAAGTTCTATGAAATATCACATACATGACTGAATTACCACATTTGAGGGCTCACTCACTATCGTTTTAGACTAATAAACAGTTTGTCATATCCATTCCACGTGAAATAAAGTTACTTCCTGTTAACCCCAAAAAGTGACTCTAGTAGAATCAGGTTGATTCCTGAATTCTTATCTAGTCTATTGACTAATCTCTTAGATTACAGGGGAGTAGCCGAAAATTCGGTTACTTTGATGTTAACTGTCATACATCTTGTTATGACCTTCCTATTCAGAAACTGGATTGAACTTACCTTCAGCACTAAAGTCAGTTAGCTAGGAAACAGAGTATTTTATTCAATCAAATCGTCACACTTTAAATGATGCCCAAAAAACCAAGATAACAAGAATGAAAACAGCAAAATTATCGTCTTGTCTTGCTTACTCCATGGAGGAATGGATAATCGTTCACTCAGTGGACATACAAGGATTAGACAAAAACATTTAACAGAAGCAAATTATAGGTTTAAACAGTGCTGACAAAAAACGGAATGGTAGAACGTTATGGAGTTAACTGTTGACAGGCCGCTGTTATAACGGAGTAATTGTTTTTTTTTTTCATGGTAACAGTGTGTAGGATTAGGTGTGACTTTATGAACAAAAATGCGCGCAAACCTAGATTTGAAAGACAACTGGTATTGCTGTGACCGAGCTTTAGTAAATATGTTGTGGGGCTTACCGGCTGAATTACAGAAGAGCCTGGGACATATCAGCTGGTTAAAGATGGAAAATTGTTTGTGATATCGAGCATTGTCTAGCACTTTGAAGCCGGGAATACAAGCAGTCGCTCCTTGCGTGCTAGTTTATTTTCTCATAACAAGGAGAATAATAAGCATAATCCCTCAGGAGTTTTTTAGTGAAACGATAGGTCGATCCTTCACATGTACGCCATCAGTCGAAAACTGAGTCCAACTGCCTTTCCCCGGAGAGTCTAAGCAGAGATTCAGCGGGTCACAATGCGGTGTCCATATAGGCATGTGTGTACCGAAAAAAGTTAACGGCAGTACAGATCCAGATTGGCTTACCCATTGTGACGGGTAGTGTCGTGTCTACACCGCGCACTGAAGTGAGAACTGACGTGATGCAGTAGGAACCGTGTGTATCCTGGCCGAGCCAGCATGAAAAGTGCATTACATCCAACAGTGAACACAGTGTACAGCGAGCGGATCGATAACTCAATAACAAGCCGATGAGAGAAGGACAAAGCATGTCTGAGCAGGCTAGCCAGGGTGCGCACGTGAACTTTGCAACCGGCAGCTGAGCAACGGGAAGGTTCACGTGTGTGTATGCAAATGCGGGGACGTAACATAGACGGACCGTATTAGAAGATCGTGTCCATCCACCCAGTTAGAGTGTTTAGTGGCAAGCAACCATTTCTCACTTTTGTTCTACAGCACAGATTCCAAGAGGGCTTTGTTAGTTGACACATTATTGAAAGCTCCGTTGAATACCTGCTGAAAATTTAATCTGTTGATCTGAAGGAACCGGTTCTTGAAGAACCACACTGATGATTTCACCTCCTTTGTCCAACATTCAAAAGTTTTTTTCACAATTACCCTGTAAAATAATCCAACTTAACGGGATGGATGTTTTGAGCACGTTTCTCAGCAATAATCCAGTCGAGATGTGTTAAAGTTTTGTGTATTTTTCCTAGTGAAATGTAACATCCGCAATTCATTGATGGTTGTCTGCAAGTTGAAGTCAAAAATCCCAATCTCTCCACTATATTCTTGGCAGTGAAATAGTTAGGTACCACAAGAGTCTACAACTAATGTCATTACGAAAGATGGAAGACTGATTCGCCAACGTGTTACGACATAGGTTCTCTGAATCTCATAAGACATACTTCTCCAGGTTGCCCGCGCTTGGTTACCGCTTAGCTAATTGTACAATGTCCGGTAGCTTCTACGGTTTATTATGCAAAATGGAAAATCATTCATGAGATAATTGGAAATACTTACGTGGTTGTAGCAACGTTTTCTTCTTGTTTAGGTAGGCGTACTTTTCCCATTTAAGAGGTATGTGAATGTTTTCTTTCAACTTTACAAACTTTTAATTTAACTTGCACTTTTTAATTCCACATACACGTCAACGAAGTAGTTCAGTTGCAGAGGTCTGATTGACCATAGCCGCCTTATTAAATTCTGTGCTGCTCCCTCCCTTGGCGTGAGTTCTACTCAACCTCGATGTGTTCAATCAGTTTAGTTAACTGTCGGCATAAATTTTGCCCGCGGAGAATGTGACTATAAACACAGTAAAGAGCCACGTAATGAAGTAAAAAAGCAACGTGTACAATTCGGTTTCACTAAATCCAATGGACGACAAAGTTTCCATCCTGATATGGGCTTCTATTTAGGTTTTAGTTTATGGTCAACTGTGCACGACTGTTTTAGTCACTATTGTCCGATCAATAGGTTCATGTGGAACGGGAGCTCACGTACTACATTCCCTTTCATTCCAACTGCAGCACATGCGTCGAACACATTTCGTCGATGAGTTCGTTTAGAAGCCAAACGAACATGACAGTGCACTCTTATTGTACAGATCTGTCTAACCGTGTGCTTCTTGATATCAACTGAGTGAAGGTTAGCGTAACTCAAGTGGCCGAATTGCATACACTGACGTATATGCTATACGCCATATGGGTGAAAAAATATTTACCTGAACTAATTCACAAAAATCAACAAACAGTAGTCATGGGCTAAAGATGGCTAGAGGTAGCCGAAAGTGACAATTACGGACCTGGAAACGGTAACAGCAGACTGAGATGTTATGGTCACAAGTGAAAAAACCGCGATTACTAGCTAACAATGATCTGTAATATTTCTATGGGAAATATGATGGTTTTTGCCATGCGTAGCCTGTTTTCCGATGATCTGCCAGAGCAATACTTTTCCTTGTTGGTTTTCTTTTCACAGATTCCCACAAACGATCAGATACGGTGTGTGTTGTGTGGATATTTGCAGAGACTGCAATTTGTCACGCAGTTCAATTGCATCTGCTCGGCTCAAGTCTGGATACCTATCTGCGATTGTTAAAGCCTCGGTGGTATGGCCAAACAGGTGGTCGACCGGCTACGAAAAGAATCAAATTAGCTGCTCCTTGGATTGTAGCCTACCTGCAAACAATCGCTCAAGTGTTACTTGGGGACCCACTGCCGCCATCCCAGTTGGATCAGACACGTTTCTGTGTGTGTCCCGATGTTAATTTCTTAATTCTGCGTACTTGCATGGCTTTCGCACTTCCACTGTTTGTCAGTATCATCTTACTGTTTATGGCTGCCAGAAGTCTGCAAAGGATCTACGGAGAAGAGTTCCGGGATCGAATAGGAGCGGAAGAAGCCAATTTAGATAGCGAAAAATCCAACATAACTGAACAGTCGGTGTCGAGGTTCCCGTCTAATTCAGGGATAGACCAGTCACGGAAAGAGGTATCGGGTAATTTGGCCCTGAAAACTGCATGTACAGAAGCTACTGAGGTGGGTTTCAAACTTGTGAATGAGCGCTTCACAATGCGAATTTCTGGTGTGAATTTGGTCAGACAGTATGGCATATAGTCACTGGCTGGTTGGCTCTGTATAGTACGCTTCCTCAAAAATGTGGCTTTTCGAATTACAACTTTTATAGTGAAGCAACAGAAAGGAAAATATACAAGTGAATATTGGTCATATACCTGACTGGAAGCCGGTAAAGGGATGGGGTAAACGGGTTACGGAATACTTTTACTGAACGTGTGCATTCGACAGTCTGAGGAAGCCTAACTGCCTGCATGTGTGTTCCACTCTCTTCCTCTATGGCACGATATATCATTAAAATAGTGGGCAGTTGAGTATGACGTGAATCTGCATCATGGATACTTGAAGGGACAACTGCAAGCCACTTTGCAATCTCCTCACATGCACTAGTTTTACTGACGTCGCCCAGCTAATTATGTAGGTCCAACATCAGAAGCCAATATACAAGAACCCATCGCACGGCAGAGCGGCTTGAAAGAGTGTTGACAATCTTCGTCTGAGTTGAAATCGTTGCTGATGCAGACCATTAGGCCAACTCGAAAGAAACTTTTAGTATAGTCTACCGGGTTCTAATCGCTCACAGACTAATTTCTGATAACTCATTTGCCTTGGGCTGCTGTTGGGATCGTCAGAAACGCGACAATTCTGGGGTATTTGCAACCATCTCGAGGTCTAAAAGAGTCACGTTTATTGCCTCGTTTTCAGCCACCACTCAAACTTGAAGAATTCTGTGGTTTGAAACCACAAAAATGTAGCCGATGCTTTGGACTTTTTTCCAAGAAATCCAGAAAATCTATCTGTCGACGCTAACATTCTCATTTCCTCTAGTCAGTCGCTGATATCAGATCGGCACACGTTGTGTGGAATGTACTGATTTTAGTACTGACCAAAAATATTGATACATCAACGAACTGCCCAGTATACGTCTAGGTAGTTGAATTCTCTAATAACCAACAGCCCGTTGCTAATTAGTACCGTTGGTGTTAGCCAAGGTCATTCTAGCAACAATTTCAGGTTAGTTTAGTTAAGATCATAAGACATGGTGGTTTTTATTCACAAGTGTCCGGTTTCTTGCACACGTGGCTTGCTCGATCTTCGCATTCCCCAGCTACTTGAGAAGATGCGACTCCCGATTGGAGTGAAAAATTATGGTTAAACATTCACCTACAATGCAGCTTTGAATGACTAGTCACTGATATGGCACCCACCTAGTATGACAGCAGACTCATCACTTCACCAAGCACCTATACAACTTCATTCTGGGCACCAAACCCATGACGGTGGAGTTCCAGTTCGCCCAGTGTAAATTCTGGAGAAACAGAGTGAAATGAGAAGGGACAGCATAAACGAAAACTATGGCTGAAGATTGTTTGAACAAAGCAGATAGAACATGAAAACTGGTGGATGCAAGCATTTCGTATTGACTCATCAGTACCAAACTTACAATAACATGAGTGGGCTTTTTTTTGAAACAATCAACTTGAGGGGTGGATAATCACTAAGCGAGTTAGGATAAGACATTAAGTCCATGGAAGGGTCAGGTTCACGAACAGTTGTTTCTGAACACAGAGAGCTGGTTTGAGTCGAGTAATTGCAATTGCTTCAGCAAACCGTAAGAATCTCGGGTTAGAATGGCGCAACAGGATTTTGAATGCACAAGATGGATCGGTAGCATGACCGGTGGTGAAGACGTGTCTAGCGACTAAGGAAGCTGGCTGTCTATGCGTTTCAGAAGAAGCAGTTATCATCGTCAGTGGACAAAATAACAATGAACTTTTTGTTTTAAGTGATAATCATACGCTGTTTTCATATTGGCATTACTAATAAAAATAACGTAAACTTTATGTTTTGGCAGAAACCCTGTTATATCTCCGGATATCTTTGCTCGTCTTCCGTTATATTAGGTCAGGTCAGGTCCATTTCTGGTTCAAATCTAGCCAGTGTGTTGGTCTCCACATCCTCTGATGATAGTCTGTTCTGACAGATCACATCACAGTTGACATAACTTTGCTTTCCATAAACATTCGTCTCCAACCCCGAAAGTCTCATACTCTGGCTGCATGTGGGAAGGTCGACCGTCTTAGAAGGGAAATCTTCTTGAGCATATGGAACATCACTTCTACATCATCTTTCCTCTTCGGCTCGGAGAAATTTATTCAGAAGTTTAAGCCCCTTACCGTTGTTCCTCTCCTGAATCCTTGCAAGCAACCTAGTAAACCTACCGTATCCCTTAGCAGCGGACGGCTTTAGGCTTGTAATGTTTACTCCAGGTATGGCCTATAGCATACCATATACAGATGTCATAACTCTTCCCTTTCCCAACTGCAGTTGTTTCTGTTATTCCCGTCGACACCTCCGTGAAGAAAATTGCGACACTGTTCAACTCTGAAACAAACGTAATTTGAGCACCCAAATTCCTGCCATTCAGCTCCTCAAGATCTACCTGGGGTTTCAGCCAATTTCAGACAGCTTTCAAACTAATTTTCAGAATATTATTATCCCAACTGCTCTGAAGACTCAATTTTCACACAGTGGACCACATCTAAAACCTATCCGCATCCAACAGTAAGGAGTTCAGAAGCTTCTGTGAATGAAAACTGATGATCTTTTCTCGTCAAACTGTTTTTTCGTCTAGGATTCCAAAATGTATCGTCTTATAAGATTTCTCTTTTTCTCCAAAGTTAACTCACTGTTCGTCTTTAGATGCTCCGGCGCCTTGTTGACTGCCTCGTCACAGTCATGAAGTCTCTACTAGCCAATGTCCACTTAATAACTAATAGCAAACCTCAAACTAATTTTCCTCTCGTCGCTTTAATACTAGTTATTTCGTTATATTTGGCAAGTGTGCAGACAGTCTTCGGTTTTATTTTTGTCGGATGTTCGTCTTGTCTTCTCTTACTTTTATCGTGTTAATTTTGATGGGCTGCTTAATGCAGTTGCTCAGTTTATATCGTACCGCTTTTGAGCTATCTACTGGTTGGAGAACGTCCATGTTCCTCGTCTCCCGTTGTTTCAAGTGCTCACTGTTTGGCAGAATCAACATTTTATTCGGGCACCATGAGTGACTGAAAAGTCTAGGTCATCAGTCACCCCGTTGGTTCTCTGCCTGATACTGTTTCCTTGTCGAAATGTTAATTGCAGAGTGAAGTCCATAAACCCTGATAGTTGGCTTTCATCGCTAGCTGTGGTACCAGGCCTCATAAATGTCACATTTGACCCCCTTATTAACGAGCTCCGCACTTCATCTCTGACTCTCACACGGACATTCCATTGATGTGATTGTTTTCAGACTTTACTGGTCATGGCAAAGCGGATAAGGTTGTCTTCTTTCACTACGGAGTATCGTGTGGCACGAAATTAATCGGCTTCTCACTGACAACTCAAAATAAGTGGTCAAACAACTGAAACGTTGTGAAACCTGTAAAAAGTGTCTTTTAGAACGGTTTAAAGGCCAGAATTCTTAACGGTTAACGTAAGATAGTCGTCATTTGTTACCATAATGCCTTGCACAAATCAACGTCATCATAGTACGGAATGCCGTAGGTTTGTTTCAAGAGTTGTCGTGTAACTTGACACTTTTTCTGAATCCTTCCAGAGGCCAAATTAAATCCTTTAAGAAAGCGAGTATTTTCAGGAGAACTTTGAACGCAATCTACTTGAAACCTTAGTCCACTGTTTTTTCCTAGAGAGAAAATTTTGCACAATTCTTTCTAGGTTAGATAAAGGCCCATTTTGATCAAACTTCTCCAAGCCTGTCCTCTCTAGATCGCCGTACGTTTTGAGTGCACAAAGAACCAGTTAGTCTTAAAATTCAAACCACACACGGGTTTCAATAATGTGAAGCTACTAAAGTGAGGCTGTCAATTGGTACTTAATTATTCACAAAACCTTAGGTAGCCTTGTGCACACAGAAAATTATGTAGTACTCATTATTCCCATCATATAATTGCTTGTTTGATAGGAATGTGCAAGAAAGACACGTTTTGGTTGCTCTGTGCACTTTGTGGCTGTGCGTATATCGTACGAATTTTGCGTGCTTGTGTTTGTGCCCATAACAGTGGATCGAAATGTTACCTCCTGACCACTTAATCGTTCTCTTTATTTTGACAAATAAGATGAAAATCTTATTTTTAGGTTGTTGGTCCTGATAGTATAGAAAATTTACTCAACTATGGGTAGATAGTGATTAAAAGGATGTTGTCTTGTACCCAAACAACAAACCTGTAGTTTTGCATTAAAAAATGTGTGAGATAATCGGATTGACGATTTTCGGTTAAAAACCATACTTAAAAGAGGGGTGTTATAGTATCAATGGTTTGCTAAATATGAACAATCGCCCGTTAGTATTTGTGTAATCAGTAGCCAAACTGTTATACCTATCAAAAGATAGGGGCTTAGATACTGAAAGTAGAAAGCCAAATTCAGGGGGTCGCAATACTCTTTCGTATGCCTTAGTGAGTTTCAACTCACGCCGCAGCATACAAGGAAAAATAACTCAGAATGAACCCGGCAAATCAAGTTCTCATGCCGTTCTGTGATTTATCGTAACCATGGAAGGCGGTGTTAATCAGTGGCCTCTGAGCACACATGGCTCGTTCATGAGCTGTGACAAGCTGTCTGGTGTGACTTCTAAATGACCGGTTTGCAATGACACCTTCATAGTGGAAAACGTTTTACAGACCCGACGAGGCCAGCCCACGCTGTCTGTTGGAGGTATGTTGATTGAAGTCTCACATTAAGCTCATTTTAACTAGCATAAATCGATCATTTTCTCAAATATGCTGTTCACCACAGTTTCAGGCGGTCAATTGGATGCAACGTAATATGGGTTAGTCTGATGTGCGTGTCTTAGTCAAACAAAACGCCAGTGGTCTTTTGTAATTCAGTGTGTGTTCGTGGTACGACCATTCTCCATTATGTCTTAGAAAATCCTCATCACAATCTGGTTCGCGAATATCTGAAATACTATGCAAATAATCCCTTTGTCGATGAAGCGAACAATTTTCACACAAATGACATTTTCTCTCGTTTTAGAAAACTGTTCAGAAAAACAGATCAGGGAGACGTGAACTCTCAGTGACACACGGTGAACATAATAGAAAGGAAATACAGCCTAATGCACAAACTGAGTTATCGTCACCCGAAAGCTATTCAACCTCCCTTTGCCCACCAAACGTAGCCAATTTTCAAACGCATGAATCCAATTCCTCGGATACAGGAATATCCAGCCAAACCACAGACGACAGTGAAGCCCTAGCCAAGTTACTGCTTGGTGTACAAAACCAAACATATGAGAGTCAGTCTACTGTCAGTCATTCAAAAAAGCTATTTGGTGGATGTGTTGTTGAGGACTTCCATAAACAAACAAACCCAAATTCTTTGAAGATAGTAGATCATTTTTGTCCAACGCATGGCCACGTGTTGGTATCTGTACAGACACAAGCAAATTCTGAACGAATCGTGCCAGAAATAGAAGAGAAGGAGGACGGAAACACGTACACAGATGTTTTGGTGTTTAACATAAGTAATGCAAATGGGAGTATTTCTAACAAATCCGATTTAACTAAACAACAGCTTCCGAACGGAAAACAGGACGGGGAAACTGGTGGATGTTACGCTGTTATAGTGAATGCTGAGAGAATTTTGGACGAGGCCAAAGACAAGTCCATATCAGATGACATGAATGCTGCTAAAACGGAGGTACCGGATAAAAATTTCACAGGAAGACCATCCATTTTGAGCATTCAGGAAAATTCGAGATCACTGCAGTTGGTGAAACGGAAAAAGATTATGGCTGAAAGAACGGCCATCAAGCTGAATATGGTTACATGTGCTCTATCCATTGCCTTGTGGGCCCCTTATATATCGGCCACACTGGCTTATTTGCTTCTGACAGCCACAAGATTTGATCGTATAATTTCTGTAGAAACACTCATCCAATTTAAGTGGCTGTCTTACATGACATGTGTGGCGTATACACTCGGGTACCTGATTGTTGATGGTGAACTTCGCAATGCTGTTCTCAATATTTTCCGTCGATCGAGTGAGGCCACATCCTGAAGATCCAAAATATTTTTGATACACATGAAACTACTGTGTCATTATTCAGTAGTATTTGTTTATGGCAATTTCAGGCGGTGAAAATTTTGATCTCAACCTTTCCAGTTTTTTCAAATAGACATCAAGTATAGTTTCTTGAAAAGTATGCTATTGTTTTGTTAGTGTCAATTAGGAATGATGAGGGCGACTTCCGTATTTCGACAGCGATCCTCACTCGTCCATTTCAAAAGGATGAGAAGTGTTAGAGTGTTACGAAGCAGTCTTGAAATTTGGAAACGCTTGGTTCCAGCCGCTTGAGAAATTGCGCAACAGCAGAGTTTATCTGTATTTTGTTTGTACAGATACGAACTTATAAAATAAAAAACTAACAAATATGAACAGCTATCATCAACCCGTGATGATAACGTTAGCATTCCTTTGGTTTTATATATTAACTAGTTAATTGGATATAGCCTCAAATATAAAGGGAACTGTAAATGACGAATGTTGTACAGAATGAATAAACGTTCGTAAGTAAGTTGTTGCCCACACGTAAAGCCCCATATATACCTTGTACACAAAAATAAATACGTACGTACACAGATTAACAGTTACATGTAAACAGGGTAGTTAAACGTCAGTTAATCAGTCATTCGTTCAATGGATCACACAGAGTGTGGATAAACTCGGATGTGTCCAAATTGTTTGCACCAATGTGCATAGTCATGAGGTGCTGCGAATTTCAGTACTGTACGAAAGCTCCATTGCTTTTGGGATTAATGGTGACATTCTGGAACCAGGGCAACTATAATGGTAAAGCATGGGTTACAAAACAGTTTACTTAAACAAAGATAAAATTCACGAAGTCATAAGCAACACCGAAAAAATTAACACGACGCAGAAAGGCTACTATGCTTGTCACGCAGTGTAACTATTAAACCTCGGTGGCTACAATGTATTTCACTTGTTCTACGTATTTTCGGTGTACATTCTGGTCGTAACTAACAAAAATCCTGATAATTATGTTTTCAAACTTGTCAAGAAGAGTGT
The DNA here is from genome assembly GCA_008508345.1 of Paragonimus westermani. NCBI lineage: Eukaryota > Metazoa > Platyhelminthes > Trematoda > Plagiorchiida > Troglotrematidae > Paragonimus > Paragonimus westermani. Next base: position 16,302 of record QNGE01001502.1, on the reverse strand, counting down.
AAGTCGCTACACTGGAGCCAACTTCTGCAGAATAAGCATACGGCAAACCGTACCGTAGTATATTTCCTACAAACGTTTTAGCTCAACTTTCACAATTTGTACTCTGTGCGACATCACGGTGCTGAGACAGAAACTTGTCGAATGTATCTAAACTCATCGTTTTTAGCACTAATAACGCCTATCAAAGTCTGAGAGAGGTTTCCAACCAATCCTTTCGACTAGGGATATGGAGAGGCAGTGAGCAGATGACGACAGTATAGTTTTGTTGGCCAGCTACGTAGTAATTCGCTGGCAAAAAGAACGTCTTTGGTATTGCATTTTGTTAATGTCTACATTAGGATTCTTGTAAGAAACATTTTCGGCCACCGGATATATAAGCTACCAATCAGCAACTTGCAATACTGTGATAGAAATAATGCATAATAATCCAAATTAAGTGTCTCCCATGGTTTATATCATGCGGCTAAAGGACTGTACTGTAAACTTTCCAACTTTAGGGTATGAGAACAATTTTGGTTTCAGCGAACAGAACTGTTTTCGATAAACTCTCATCTTAGGCTGGTACAGTTATATATCTAATCAAGTAACGATGAGGGTAGTTATTGATCAGAAGTGGCAAGAATGGTAAGGCAGTTGTGTAAAACGCTAACACGACTCTGTTGTATTTATGCTCAGTTATTTCCGTCCTCCGAAATGAATTCTAAACTTTTCACACCCACCCTCCCTAATGCCTAGGTCGTAGAACCTCAACTTATGGAATACTCACAAAGTCCCATTCAAAGAAGCCTACTGCACTGAAAAAAGACCAGTCGATTTGAAAAGGGGGCGATTACATTTAAAGAATGATGAGTAGTTTGTGGGACAAAACGAAATTTCAGAAAGAAAAATCCGGAGAAAATAAGACAGTGGCAATTAGAGAGGGGTTTTCGAGGATTGTAAGACGACTGAAACAGGCGGACGCCACTGGTGCACATTTATTCAAACGCATCCGTCCAACAAGAACCCGCAGCCTGAGGTTGTACGGACCGCCGAGGAGACATAAAGGCGAAGTACCACTTAGTCCGATACTCGACATATGTAATTCACCTTATCATGCTGTTGCGCAATGACTTTTACAGATCCTGGAGCCAGTTAGGAGAGAGGTTGGTGAATACATTTTGAGAGACACGTTTGAATTTGTTGACTCTATCTCTAACCTCAATGTGTCAGACAAGAAAATGCTATCTGCAAATTATTCGTCTCTATTTACCAATGTCTCCCTGGTCAAAACAATACAATTTTTATGTGGATATATTGAAAGTCGCTGGATTAATGCCGGCCCACCTGCGACTGAGGTGAGGGAGTCGTTAATGATCTGTACTAGCAAACTTCAGTTGCAGTTCAATGGTGAGCTTTGTCGCCAGATTGATGGTGTGGCTATGGATTCACCGTTAGGCCCTTTACTGGCAGACATTTTTATCAACATGCTCGAGAATAACCAGCTGGACGAAACAATTAGAGCAACCAGTTATTATCGACGTTTTGTAAATTATGCTTTTCGCGTAGTGGACAAAACAGAAAATTAGCAGAAGCTTTTGACCGTTTTGAACAAGATCCCTGAGAACGTCGTGTTCGCTATGGTACGAGAAACTGATGACCGCACGATATTTTTGAACGTAGCGCTAGCGCGAAGGTGAGATGGATCGTCACAGCGAAGTGTATTTAGAAAAAAAACCTGGAGTGGGCAATATCTACACTTCCACAGCTGTGTCGATTAGTATGAAACGGGGCCTTGCACGCTGCTTGATAAATAGGGCAAAAAGAATGTGTGCGGAAGATACGATAGAATGGAAGCTAAGCATGACGAAGGATATCCTTTCTAGTAGTACCTATCCTGAGAAATTCATTATCAGAAACATGCTACAGAAACCAATGCACGTCTTAATAAACACAGTTGATAAGAAAAGGATCTCTGTACCTTTGCCACACAAAGGTGACGCAGCAGCCGAGCTGATAAAGCGCTAACTAACTGATACGATTGGCAGTACCTAATATGAGGCAAGTCACGTCGGACAATGCCAACCAATCTGAAAGATAATATGCCTAACAGTGCTGCCTCTTTTCTAGCCTATTCATTTGATTGTCCATGTGATTCACCATACATTGGTCGAACCACTAGGCGTTTGTCGGAAATAATTCGTGAACTCTACCCGGCGTAGCTTCCTTCCGGAAAAACAAAGGACATTAACTCATCCACTCTGGCCCACCTAATGGACTGTGACCGAGAGACAGACAGGAATGGGGTGTTTCACATCGCCTACCGTGCCCCGGCTACCGTGTCACGAAAGATCAAGTGGCGCATTCAATCTATAGCCGAGACGGTCGCCATCCGATTACGTCACCTGAGTGTGTGCGCTCAAAAACATTTCATACACACCTTGGGATAACCATAGCCAAACGCAAACATTTAGCATCACGAGGCAGTTTGATCCCGTTAACCCCGCCCCCCCCAACTCACCCCAATCAACATTGACTTCCTAAAACCTACCTCCTTTCTAAACATAACTACGATGAAGTCGTGTTTGTGTTTTACTCAATCGCTTTACCCTCGTACTACTGTTGATCAATAAATCCCCTTATTTTCACTTGATCTGAAAANCGCGGAATAAATTTTTCAAATGTGTTCATGTGATGAACGCAAATCCTGCAAAAACTACTTTCGAATTGCAATAAGAACAACACTGTTCTCATCAATACATACAATTTCAAGTTGAACATCATCCACATTTGATCACAGCTTTCACATTCAGATAGGCTTTCCAGCCAGCCTCTTTCGAAAACATGCACTAGACTCGGAGTTCTGATGTCGGCCTTGGCAAAGATGTGCACTACTGACGTGCTCTAATGAGAACGAAACTCGAGTCTAGTGCTTGTTTTCGGAAAAGGCTGACTGGAAAGCCTATCTGAATGCGAAAGCTGTGGTCAAATGTGGGTGATGTTCAACTTGAAAATAAATCAGATCCTCGACTACTCAACAAACAATTCCGTCAAGTATACGAAACTCATTTTCTATGGATTTTGTACATGATGTCTTTGTTCTGATATCCAAACGCCATCCCACCGACAAAATAAGTCGATAAGAGAATCTAGTCCCATAAACTGGTTTCGATCGATAAACAAAATAATGATTAAAAGAGAAGGCAGAATGAAGTGGTCATGTCAGCAGCTTCAGAATGGCCTGACGCGACGAATCGTTTCAGCACCTTGTTTTTCAAATATCAGATCATAGGCAGAGATTATGATAACCAGTATTGAACTATGGCTGTGGATACTTCAGTTATTGATTTTGTGTTAGTTAGTTATAGTTAAATTTGATCAGAAAAGATGTTTTTGTGGCCGAGAAACAGTTCAGAATACGGCTAACCCATCTCATTGAGTTTGCGCCTAGCCACACTCACCACTACTCAACAGACAATCTATGCAAGCAACAATATGCTCATTTTGACCCAACAGCGCATAAAAATCGCCTAGTGAGGTATGAAGTGGCCTAATCAATTAAGTGGGAAAACTTATCAAAATATGGTTACACCAAAAGAGGGTTGTAACGGTACGAATAAAACGGAGACGTATCAATAACATGTGGAACGACTCACTGACAAATGGATGTCCGTGGAATTGGATAGGCCACCACCTGAGAGAAGGAGAGCGCCAGAGTGTAGATTCGGACGGACACCGAAGGATAATTCCACACGCGACGTGGGATGACGAACATTCGGCGTCGGTAGATCAACAGGTGTTTGGAGCTAAAATCTTTCACTGTGCGTTCACTTCACCAGCCCAGAAATCCACACACATGAAGAAGACAGAGACGTTACACCGTAACTCCGGTTTATCCTTGTTGGCAGTCGAATTCGAGAAATGATGGTGACGTTTTCAAACAAGTGTACAGGTGAAGTTAACGAAACGGTATGTGCACAACTTTACAAAAATGAATTGCAAAATATAGCTATGAACTATAGACATTACAGTTGCCAGTTATTGGAACAGAATGGAGTGTTCTATGAAATTGGTTGCGGAAATTCCTCGGACCTTGAAGAATTTAGTGTTTCATGTAGACTTTATCAATACCGTTTTTATCACTCAGAATCATTCGTAGACAACAAATGAACATGAGATCGATAGTGCTGGTTAATTCAGGTTCAAAATGGGTGTACTTTACCAGTGATACTGCAGGTGATAGCAGCTCATTCAAAATGATTGTCGAGTCAGTATTTATTGAAGGACCTGATGGATTTGGTTCTTGTTCAAGTTCGTCGCAAGTAATTAACCAACGAAGACGTATACAACCGTTTCAACAATGGCGTAGATTAAGAATTGTATTGTAGTCGGAAACTACTCGAAGCATTGCAAATAACTGCTAAACAACCAATTCTGGACTAATATAAGTTCGGACCGCTTGAGCAGTTGCATGAAACACAATAAGTCCTAAAGGATTGTAAACCATACCGGAATTAACCAATTAGTGAAAGAATTAACATCAAGAGTAGGCTGTAAACAAACTCTCTTAAGGTCCGACATTAAAAAGTGAGCTGAACCTTCTAAATGACTGAGAATACCTTCAGGTTATTCTGTGGGGCAACTGTGCTACAACAGACACTTACGGTGACACAGTAATATCCGGAAACCTCGGTAGATCATCCTTCATGCTTCAATAGGTGAAAATCTGTGTTGCTCGAGCTGAGGAGTAAACAGGAGTTTATGTGCATCGTTTGAATAAATCATAAACAATATTTTGACCGCATCGCGCAACCCAAAATGTTGGATCGCCTCTCAGTTCAAGCCTAACTGCCCCAGCTTTCACGCAACTTTCCGTATGCGAGCAGAATGGTTTTCTCTTCCGCGTCAGCGCGTAAACTGGTGGTTACTTTCGTTTGTTGACAACTCTTTAAACAACTCAAATAGATGACCACATTCTGGTATCGGAAATTACAATCATCTAAGTGCCCTCTCTCATCAGATAGTCCACTATCACCAGATCCTAGAAAAGGTAACGAATGATCAGCATTCCCTTCAGTTGCCATACATTTGACCAGGTGACGCTGTTATAACCGAGTCGTCTTCCGGCAACGCGTAGACATATAATGACCACCGAATTCGAAATCAAACGAAATCTTGATCTGATCGAAGAATTTACGGTAGTAAGGAACAATATGTGTAAAACTATTAGCTACCTACCTTAACTGTGACAGTCAGTATTAACAGCAAGATTATGCTACGAACCGGCTGCTTAAAGATGAATAAATACTACAGGATAACATATAATGTTTCCCACAAACCCTTTGACAAATCAGGCAGAAGAGCGAAAGCTCGCCTCCGGTGAGGCATGCGAAATGAATGCAACCAGAATACACAGTGACCTAGATACCAATATAGCAATATGTAACAATCAGTGTGGTCGGTTAAGTCAGCAAATTAAGAGGGAGTTACGTACAAAAGAGCCGAATGCAAAATGTGGATGGTAGAAACATCTAGGAAGGATTTCCCAACAGATTCGGCATTTGCACGATACAAACTTATTTTGGAAGAAATTGCTGGAATAAATAACCAGAAGTTCTCAGTATGATCTATAAATTGCAACACATCCTTATCATTAATCAGGAATTGTAGAATTTTGTGATTGAGAACAGGATGACACTGATGACAATTTAGCGAACTTCCGATAACCCCAGTCTGCCTTCTGTACGATGCGCAAAAGATCTCCAGAAATATTAAACCAATTTTTACATCAGGTGTGACGAACATGTGTCTACTTTCAGTTTGATGCATATATACCTGTTTGTTTTTTTTATAAACCCCACTGTCACTAAACACAATTCTGGGTGACTGGCGCGTTTGAAATTTAGGTTCTTATCCTCTCTTCCCCTATTCACGTAAGTCTGCTATTTGTTCGCGTTGGATAACAATGACAATTTTCCCGGTTGGTATATCCGTTAACTGTACCGGTATTTTGCACCTATTACCGTTTGCGTGAACCTGAGGAAGATTACATTGCACTAAAGTGTTAAGCATCTGAATTTTTGTCTTTCTTCTCCTTTACAGGCGTACTTTATTACTTCTGACAAATTAATATTCATTAATAATCTCCACCTTCGTTATTCATCATGCGCCATGCACCAGAACCTCTCTGTCTCCGGACGTTTTATTTGATACATTTTCCGTCCCGACCGAAAAATCCTGCAAGCTGGTTCCCATAGCTAGGAGCTACATTTTCACTGTGCCATATTATCACGGACCTAATAGAGTCACATCACGTGGTGGCTGTCTCTTTACTTTGTGCCACTGACGAGGTGGACAACATCTTGCGGCTGTCTGGTTAGAGAACTCTGTACAGGCAGTTTAGCGAAGTAGTTATCGTATGCATGGGCCTGTTGAATAGTCAGCATGTTATACAGCTCCTTAACGCAACCCAGTTGGAAAGTCGGAAGCATTTACACTTTCTGTGTCGTCCGCAACGCTTGGATGACACGAAGAAGTTAATGTTCTACATGAATGAAGTATGGGTTCAACGCCTTCCGAAGAATATGTAAGACATTCTTAGTTTCAATTGTAAGATATTCGCATCAAATTCAGTACGAACGAAGTCAGCCAGTTGGGGCGTCGTGGTTAACGTGTTATTAGTAGATGGATTTCATACGACACTTGATCCTGACACAGTCAGTTAGTACTGCTGGCCGTCCGTGGGATAAGTAGTGGAAGCAAGTCTCATGAGTATCTGCATCAAAGCCCGAAGCACAAACACTGTTAATTTACCATGTAAGCCAGCCAAATTTCAGTTCTAGACCTGCAGTGCACACTGACGAAAGGCACGTATTCCGTTACATAGATTTAGCCGCTAATCAACTCATCTGAGTTATCGCGACCGACAAGCGATTTCAATAAGCAATAATCCCCATCATTGCCTGTACCATTAATATCTCCGAAGCCGTGCTGCTTCCTGCTAGGGTCGTTATTACTTCGGCGGAAACGACCGGAAAAGCTAGCTGATCACCTCGTTTCAGCAACCAAAACTGTTGAACGTAGTAGCTTCTTGCCCGTTTTTGGCTTCTGCGAATCCTAAAGACAGCCAGTTACTATTTAAGGCCAACGTTCCCGCACTTGAATTTAGGACTACACTATCTTCTGATAGGTTTTCCTCGTTGCAAACGTGTAGATGGCAGTTTTCGGCGTATATTTTCAGTAACACTTTGGCTTGTCATTAAACGCATGAAATCATTGGTTAGCACGATGCAAAATGCATCTCTCAGTTACAGGAATTTGGCCAACATGACTCCGATCAGCCACGTGTGTGAATACCCAGTTATAGACAACACCACTTTCTCTGCTGAGTCGTTTCCTACTGTCTTTGTGCAGCCTACGTAGTTACCACGAAGCACAGCTGCAGCATAGCAGTATACTCTCAATACTGGCCTACCAGGGGTGTCCAAAGTTTGGCGAATAACGCCGGACAGATAATGATGACGCAGAACAAGGTTCCAACATTTGCTCAAGCCTGACATCATTTATCTTGTGAGGACACCTATCAGTAGGGAGCTGAAGAATCACGGAACAAGTGTCAGCATAGAGCTTGCCACGCATCTATTGATGTGTTGGTGCCCTATTTCGTACATCCGGGACATCATACTTAGCCTAATGGTATATGTGTTCTTAAGCATTAAAGTCGTTAGTGCTTATCACAAGATCTACGTGATCGACAAAGATACAGTGAATGCGGCGGTCATTGCATAATTTTGTTTGTGCAAATTCCAACTGGTGCTACTTGGCTTGAGAGGAGCTGCACAAACGTTCCGGCATCTCATCAGCGACGTTACAGAAGAACTTGGATTCTGTTCATTTCTGTATCCGCGACCTCTTAGTCACCAGTCCCTTGCAAGCAGATCATTATCTCCCTGAGAGATATACAACACTTAACATACAGTCAGTGTGAGTATTTGGTTTCGGCTAGCGTGTCACTGAACTCTTAGGATAATGGATCTCTAATTGCAACGCACCACTTCCCACTTCTTAAGACGCTGACTGTTGTCCTCCACCTACTTTGCTTCGATCTCAGCTTGAATGGCCCACTCCATAACATTAACGACTGCAACACAAATTGATTGTCAGCAGCTACAGACATTCTGGATCGTATTAACGACAAATTAGCCGCTTTAATTTTGCCACAGCTGGACTCAAACGCCACCATTAACATGCACGCGTCTGACATGGTTCTTGGTGACACACTGTAACCAGTTGTCAAGGTCTCTGAAGCTTATTTTTTCCAGATACTCACCACTCGTGGAAACTATGCACATCGTTCTGGGTCATGGGCTGCCAGATATCCAGTTGCTGGTTTGTCCCTTCTGCTACGCCTTCAAATGTCAACCACAAACCACTAACAAACGACTTACGCGGTCGTTTCGACCACCAATCACCACGCGAATCGTATCACCCAAACAGTAGATTTCAGTTACTTTTTGAATTGCGACGTTCTCGAGAATGAATATATTGTACCTGATTTCCTGTTGCTAGTATCAGCACTTATTTAACAGGAAGTTTTACACTTGACGTCTATAACTTATGCATAGTATGTGGGGGCTACCTTCGGTGAGTCCTGCCAACAGTCATCCTTGCACTCCTCGTAAGTGCGTTTATCGAATATGTCGATAGAGATATTTTGTGGCAAGTCTGCTGAGCAACCCATAGCCAGTTAGGTAGTTAACTTTGCAACGCCAGGCTTTTATTATTCAGTAAAGCACTACTTATTCCGGTGTCCGAGTTAGGGCGAAGCCCACCTGCGATAAGTGTATTTGACCCTACAGGGAAAGGGATCTTCGAACTTGGTCCCAACCTTACTTAGCGTGCCGACAAGCTACTACCCATTGTTACCTACTGATCTCAACTGGCTTATATCTTCTTAGTAGTGCCAGCCTTACACATAGACATATTTGTAGCACAGATTCCTTACCATCTTAATGGCACAGCGCACCGTAATGGTGACAGGCTGCTCCAGGTGGTGGTCGGAAGCTGTCTACATCTCCACCGTCCATTCTAACACGTATGTCTTCGCTGAATGTACAACAGCAGTAATGGTTGTCCGGCGACGGTGACGGCTGATAGCATCCTCCATTTCGAAAGCAGCTTCTTCTAGAAAACAATAAAGTCGCTTGGATGTTACCGTACGCACAATACCGATCACCTGACTGCAACCCGAATGGTCGAATGTTTCGATGAACACTCAACAGAGGCCTTCACGACGATCAGTACTGTCTGTTGATGAGAAGCCCAACTCGTGGTGTTGTCTGGAATTCACGTGGCTACTTAGACGGACTTACAGGTTAACAGGGTCAAACTTTCTTACAGCCAACCACTATGCCTACTCGAAGATAACATTTCCTCTGTAGCAGATACTTTCAGATGTGATGCTTCTAATGCCAAACAGATCATCTCGAAAATACACCATCTCCTTATGACGGACACTTGCAAACAGAGCTGCGGAGTGTTCGTTCCAGAGAGCTTCTCGAAAGCACCACGGTTACTGTATGTGTTGTTCATAATGCACTCTTCGGTGCCGTTAAGAGTTAATTTTTTAGGGGCCGACAACAAGAGAATCGTTTCGAGTTTTTCAAAGGTCTAGGTATTTTGGACACGAGTGACACAGGCCATAGGCTCACTTTTAGAAGAAGGGAGGGCTCTCTCATATTGATCCACAATTGGTAACCAAGTCGCTAACCGCTCTTGGAATGTCTTCTTCTAGTACACCGCCACAAACGAACGTTTTCACTGATTTGCCACCATCCAGAGCGTGTACTGCAACGTACTTGTGTGGTGAGGTACATTCTTTTGAACGTCTGACAAAGAGCTAGTTTCTTGGTGAGTGCCGTCTCACGATAATGTCAGAACAACAACAGAAAAGTAGCAAAACGTTTTCAAAACGCAAATAAATCACAACTACTTTCGGCCCCCAATACACTGTTCGTTTCACATCGTTGCTTGTCCACATTGTGCTGATCGAGGTTATTTATCAACACTTCTAACTATGCCTGTATTTCAATTCTATTATTCACTCTCAACACTAGGAGGAGACCAATTTTGGAAATTCGACCACCAGTCGTGCTACCCAGGCGTCCCACAGCCATGGATCCTCTGACCGTGAACTTCGGAACACTTTCACCAGCAAATTTCGGCACGGTAGGTTAGGACCTTCAGGGAAGACCGTTGAAATTCGTTCCCCTTCACTTGTCATATCCGAAATTGATACACCATTCAAAAGCTAATGAGATGTAAGCTAATTGCGGTATAACCCTGGCTAAGCCGAGGGTGACGAGCTACAATTGTCTCAATGTAAACCAACAGGTTGTGCTCGTAGCACACTTCTAGAGACGAGTTGAGGAGTGACCTGGATAGAATCCTCTCACACCCGCTGTATGATGTGCAAAATAATTTCGAAAGCAACAGTTAACGTTATACACGACCGCTGTCCTTCAGGATATCCAGCAACCTGAAATCTGTTCGTGACATCTATCTGTAAGTTGGATCAGTATTATTTACGCCCATACGATCGATAGTCAAATATGATACCCTACCAAATAAACGAGAACGTTTAAGAAAAGACGGTTGTTTGAGATTACCGCAGTGTCATTGTTAGCTAAAAAATATGAAGGTTTGAGAGAAATGACATACCTCATAGGTGATTCCATTAGAGAATTTGGCAACCCTAGGGCCAAATTACCAAAAACGAACAGAACAGGATACAAGAACAAAATAGCATTCAGGCGAGCGAATAGGCAATATGAAACCTGATTTTTGGTCAATAAAGGCTGGCGGGTAGAAAAGCAATGTGGATTCAGGTCACAACCGATATCTTACACATTTTCGATGTTAGGATTTACAGATTACCGCGGTAAGTTTTACTTTAGCGAAGTTGGGGTTAGCGCACAATTTAAAGTTTGTTTTCAGTTATTGAAAGCAACACTCTGGGTCCATTGAGTGAGTCGTCGAATAAATTCCAAGAAACTAAAGGCACCTGCATGTAACGTACACACAACAGACCTCAGCGTACTCAATGTCTGCAGCAACTTCAACAGTGAGTACAATGACAGTGTTGGCTTTTACGACATGCTGTTGAACACTCCGATTCCATAGATATCAAATGAACAGCTAAGAGCACCGTACTTGGACCACCTTTACATTTTATAAAAGCTGATTATATCGTATTTTTAGTGGTGGGTAATTGTGATTAACTTAAACAGACTCAACTTCAGGCCAGTCAGCAAAGCCATGTTCACCTGACACTAATCAAGCAAGGTAGCTATCAAGTGACGATTTGAACCGATTGGTGTGTTTAAGCACGACGACTAGCACCATGCAACCAGTTTACACGAGGTGAACGACAGGTAAACCGAGCAGCCGCATCTGATTCAAAGTCACCATCAAGGACACAAGACAGACGACTGGTCGTCCAGTAACAGTAAACAAGCCATCGACCAATGAAGATAGGCGAACAATTTGGTCAGTAGGCTTGAGTGTATATTACAAATGAAACTGTTTTCTATACAACAGAAATTTTGGTCGGAGCCAAGATTTCTTATTGTACGAAGCACTACATTTGAGTGTGTAGGTTTTAGTACGTGAACTTAAGTGGATGACGGTCATGACGCTCACACAATTTGTATACATTTGCAGATGCTATTCAGTAGCGTATATTATCGCGTGATTGTTGAATTTGTTGAAAAACGTTTCCAAAGTATTTCTGGTGTCCCAATTTTTGCATGTGGTCCTTTGTATTTAACTCTCCCTTAATTTCGTGGCAGCTTATTAGGAAAACATACATCCTTACTTTCATCCGCATGGCTAACGTAACTTCAACAGATTAAACTTGTGTTTCACGAATTTTTGTTAACCTCCGACAAGTGGGCGAAAGCAGGAGACTAAGTTGATTTTTATTTTCATTTGCGCAACCCACGCACTTCTGCTTGGCAGTCACTACTTTAATGTAATGTAGGGTAGCTGGAGTCTTATCAAACCAGCCAGACTTGTTGAATGTGCTTTAGCTTTGGGTTTTTGATTGCCAGATAGGTTAAACTGATGTTTCTAGGAAGTTGTTTACCTGGTTCGCTCTCACGCCTCATTTTTGTAAGTGATTGCATTCATTTTTGATGTCTGCAGACAAAATGAGAGATTCACTTGTCGTGGGCATTTCAGAAAACCCAGTCGGGTTTCAGAATGGTCTCAGCAGTGTGCGTGATTGACCTCATGTAAACGAGCGCATGCTCAAAGTTGGTCAGCAATAAGCCACGCATACGACACCTCGCCAAATACTACATGTATCGGGAGGATACCAAAATTGTAGAAAGACTCTTCTAAAAATATTCAAGACGTCTAGATTATATTCCTCTATTCTCTCGTACCTAATTGCATCTAGATTTTGTCGTGTTTACTCAGTTTCACGCATTGTTTTATTGGCGTCGTTATTATCGTGCAATCCTTTCGCTTTGTTGGTTTGAAACATACCTGTGTTGTTTATCCTGCAACAAAAAGACTAGGGAGCAATCAGTTAGCTTGCCTACGGCACACGTGACTACCGATAGCGACAGCCACAAGTCATTTGTGTAACAGTCTGCTTGTAACGACTATAAGAAACTGTATTTTGATAGTCGCATTCATCTGTACCTTCTTGATGATTTTGGTTTCCCACCTACTTTTGTTCTGGTCAAGCTATCCATTTTGTAACATCCGTTCCGGGGATAAAAACACAGTTAGCTCCGTGCTTTGCTAGCTTGACGTGGTTCTGTGCACATTCTATCTTCCGGGGTCGATACTAATACATGGTAGTCAACGCACTGAGTCTTTGTTTCTCATTGTCGATCGGTTTTCGATAGTGAAAACTCACTAGGTAGTATTCTGTTGGATCAGTCCCAACATGCTTTAAGTCACTTATCGGTCGATTAATAATGTTATAGAATCGTCACTCAAATAAAGTTTCGAAACAAATGATCGTTATTCAGCCAATCGTTCTATTGGAATTTTGATATCGTTGTTGAAAATTTCGGTCAACTCTGCCAGTAATATCACTACGCCTGAGAGCCGAAACTAATTTGCCAAGAAACGAACAACTCTTGCAGGTTAAGGACCTTGGTAATCGCCTTGGTCTTATTGGACCATATACCCTAATGCCTTGAAAATAGTGGCAGAATTTAGGAATATGTGTAAAGAAGGCGTGTCGCGCGATTTACAGTTAACTTCGTATTGCGAACCTTATATCCTCCGTTCTCGATTTGTTTTCAGTAATCAACTTAGTTGATAATTTAAAATCGTTTATCTCTACAGACAAAGGCCATAATAATGTCGCTTGTTTTGAGAGCGATGCGTTTGTGAGAGAAGTGTGTAACGGCACGTTGCCACCCAAGCCTGCGTCGAGTGATAATTCGGACGCTGAGACGGACCAATTTGTTTAATTTCAAGTTGCCTGGTGAACCAGCCGCAAAGAGAGGTATCCAGCTAACCATATTCAGCTTGTATGAGCCTCTTGAATTTGTTGCTTCATGGTTACTACCGGGAAATATGCTACTGCATGAGTTATATCAACATAAACTGGGCTGGGACTACTCGTTCAATAGAGAAGGTCGTTCGGAGTGGTAGGGTTGGTTGAAACGTTTGCAAGAACCCGGTGTAATGCAGATCCCTGGATGCGCAAGACGCGACAAGTTATGCAGAAAGTGGTCTTGATTACATTCCTTCTGTGTTGCAGTGGTATCGGCACACAGCATCTTTGCTCGTGTTTTGTAGTGAGATCATTTTCGGGGTCTCCAAAATCCTGAACTTTCTGCGACGCGAGGGTTACCTAACTAGTAACTCATGAATGGAAATCCACTACAAACCAATAACACAAAAGTTATTGCGTTGGCATGCGTGGTTGTATGATCAATGCGCGTCATCTTCATTACTGCAGGCCACATTAACTTGAATAACAGTGTGTTAGCTAATGCCTTTGAAAATGCCGCCCAACCAGTCCAACGCTTGTTTGAATTCTGAAGGTTGATTGGAGTTCCTGTTGGTATTTGTTGGCTCTGGTGGATGGCGTGCGGTTGTGCTCAAGGTGCTGTTACTCCCAACGCCCTAATGCTTTTGCTCGTTGTACTGAAGTCCGTTCGTTTACGGTGAGTAAATCAACAGATGAAGTTTGCACGCAGACTCGCCGTTTTTCCACTTCGACTTTTGATTCACATTAGCATGAGGCTGGGGAAACTTTGGCCGCAGGAACCAAAGAGCAAAGCAAAAGTCCATCCTATTTCTCATAATTTTAGGGAAAGATGTTAGAACCTCCTGAAGGAGTTTCTGTCCTTCAACTGAAATTGACGGCAATACTTGCCTTTGTGCTTTCCGACACTCTTTCAAGGTGGGAGCACGCTATAGAGTCTCTTGTGAATTCAGAATGTAAAATTGACTTGATATTTCAGATCTTTTGCGCAACGTACATAAGGCAGACAGGGGTTATCGGAAGTTCGCTAAATTGTCATCAGTGTCATCCTGTTCTCAATCACAAAATTCTACAATTCCTGATTAATGATAAGGATGTGTTGCAATTTATAGATCATACTGAGAACTTCTGGTTATTTATTCCAGCAATTTCTTCCAAAATAAGTTTGTATCGTGCAAATGCCGAATCTGTTGGGAAATCCTTCCTAGATGTTTCTACCATCCACATTTTGCATTCGGCTCTTTTGTACGTAACTCCCTCTTAATTTGCTGACTTAACCGACCACACTGATTGTTACATATTGCTATATTGGTATCTAGGTCACTGTGTATTCTGGTTGCATTCATTTCGCATGCCTCACCGGAGGCGAGCTTTCGCTCTTCTGCCTGATTTGTCAAAGGGTTTGTGGGAAACATTATATGTTATCCTGTAGTATTTATTCATCTTTAAGCAGCCGGTTCGTAGCATAATCTTGCTGTTAATACTGACTGTCACAGTTAAGGTAGGTAGCTAATAGTTTTACACATATTGTTCCTTACTACCGTAAATTCTTCGATCAGATCAAGATTTCGTTTGATTTCGAATTCGGTGGTCATTATATGTCTACGCGTTGCCGGAAGACGACTCGGTTATAACAGCGTCACCTGGTCAAATGTATGGCAACTGAAGGGAATGCTGATCATTCGTTACCTTTTCTAGGATCTGGTGATAGTGGACTATCTGATGAGAGAGGGCACTTAGATGATTGTAATTTCCGATACCAGAATGTGGTCATCTATTTGAGTTGTTTAAAGAGTTGTCAACAAACGAAAGTAACCACCAGTTTACGCGCTGACGCGGAAGAGAAAACCATTCTGCTCGCATACGGAAAGTTGCGTGAAAGCTGGGGCAGTTAGGCTTGAACTGAGAGGCGATCCAACATTTTGGGTTGCGCGATGCGGTCAAAATATTGTTTATGATTTATTCAAACGATGCACATAAACTCCTGTTTACTCCTCAGCTCGAGCAACACAGATTTTCACCTATTGAAGCATGAAGGATGATCTACCGAGGTTTCCGGATATTACTGTGTCACCGTAAGTGTCTGTTGTAGCACAGTTGCCCCACAGAATAACCTGAAGGTATTCTCAGTCATTTAGAAGGTTCAGCTCACTTTTTAATGTCGGACCTTAAGAGAGTTTGTTTACAGCCTACTCTTGATGTTAATTCTTTCACTAATTGGTTAATTCCGGTATGGTTTACAATCCTTTAGGACTTATTGTGTTTCATGCAACTGCTCAAGCGGTCCGAACTTATATTAGTCCAGAATTGGTTGTTTAGCAGTTATTTGCAATGCTTCGAGTAGTTTCCGACTACAATACAATTCTTAATCTACGCCATTGTTGAAACGGTTGTATACGTCTTCGTTGGTTAATTACTTGCGACGAACTTGAACAAGAACCAAATCCATCAGGTCCTTCAATAAATACTGACTCGACAATCATTTTGAATGAGCTGCTATCACCTGCAGTATCACTGGTAAAGTACACCCATTTTGAACCTGAATTAACCAGCACTATCGATCTCATGTTCATTTGTTGTCTACGAATGATTCTGAGTGATAAAAACGGTATTGATAAAGTCTACATGAAACACTAAATTCTTCAAGGTCCGAGGAATTTCCGCAACCAATTTCATAGAACACTCCATTCTGTTCCAATAACTGGCAACTGTAATGTCTATAGTTCATAGCTATATTTTGCAATTCATTTTTGTAAAGTTGTGCACATACCGTTTCGTTAACTTCACCTGTACACTTGTTTGAAAACGTC